>WEKY01026545.1:286123-296193 GCA_013390045.1 Picathartes gymnocephalus | reverse complement strand
TTTTTTTTTTTTAATTTCCCATTCCCTTCCTCCAAAAAAAGAAATGGAAGTCCTTTTTGGGAAATCTATTTCATAGCTGTCTACTGTCTTTCAAAGGAATTTTTAACTGATCTCATGATGTGAGGGATCTTCTTTATCAACAGATTGGAAAAAAAAATCTGTAACCAAACAACAAAATAGCAATCCATTCTCCATCAGAAGAACTTTTGAGATGAAGAAAAATCCTTTCATTCATTTTAAATATGGCTCAGTGATGAAGACCAAACTAAAGATACAGAGCTTACAGTGAATACCTCAAATCCAATTTCTGGTGTAACAATAAGGATACTGCATTTATGCAATGACTGCATGCACCTGGGATGACTTTTCTGTAGTACTTGTGTGTAAGGAATTTAGGCTGAGGTAGATCCCTGTCAATTTATTTGTAGGTCAGTTGTCAATATTTTATCTTTGAAGCAGCTCCTCTCACCTTGTGTTTTTTCCAGCTTTCTCTCTTTCCCCTGCAGCATAATTGCACATGGGTCAGAGCAGTCAACAGGCTGAGCCACTGTGATTTTTTTCTGAGCTCCTCTGTTCTCTGGTTTTCTGACATTCCTAGCATGAATAGGTGCACTAAGATAATTACGCTAATCCATCTAGCAAAACACCTAACTTATATATTTGAAGCTAATTAGATAAACTTCAAAATGGGTCATTTTTCAGCCCCTCAGCCTCTGCCTGCTTATGAGCATTGCCCCTGAGGGGACTCTTTCTCAATCAGGTAGACATTTCTGGGAATGAGATCTAATGAATCCCTTTACCTCCTGAACTGAAAACCTCTTTTCATTGAGACTCAGGCAAACTGAGGACAAATTTAGGCATGATAGAAGTAGGAACTCTCCCAAGGCAACAGTACTGCTTCTTCCTACCTAGATTAGGTTTGACCCAATCTACTGACAAAAAGGGTAAAATCTTCTTGGGAGCAAAAGTGTAGTGGGATCCTTACTTCTCCAGTAAAGAAAGGCAAGGTAAGACTATACCATTTAGTTCCCCTTACTGACATTAGTGCTATATGCAGATAAGATCTTTCAAATTAATAATAAAGAGCCTTGCCAGAAATGGGTCTGTCCTCTGGACCCTGGAGCTAGATTAAATTTCACTAGTAGAAGGGCCTTTTTTTCCCCCAGATTTTTCAAAACGTTTAAGCCTGATGCTGTCACACTAATGCTTTGTGCTTTTTTAATGTGAAATTTTGTGGGTTTTAAAATGATGACAAATTATCTAAAAATAGATACTGTCTATTGCCATTAGTGACAGTTGACCACAGTACTTTTGTCGATTTTTAACTGGAGTCACATTCCCTTGACAAATGCCCAGTAAGAAACAATTCTGACCTACGAAGACATCCTGCCTAACTTAAAGACCAAAAAAGGCAGAAGGGGAAATAGCAGCACTGACTTGCTGCAAGTTGAACAAAATGAAACAGCAACTCAGTGACAAGTCTAGGATTCAGTCAAAACATTTAAATGATTCAGAGTCATGCTCCTCCATTTACATCAGCAACATTACAACAAAGATTAATAGCACTGCAGACTTGCAGGCTTTTGGCAAAGAAGAGTGCTTGAGTATAATGCATTTTTGGGCAACAGTGGGGTAAAAAGAGACATTGGGGGTGGGCAGGGGGAAGAGAGGAAAAGACAAAACAGGCAAAATGTGAAGCATTATAGCAAATATAACTGGTGAAGTACACAGTCACAAACCTGTGCCACTCTCCATCCTTTGCTTTTGTGGTCTCTGCCAACTTAAAAGGAAAGACAATGAAATCATCCTCTAAAAATCTTTCTATGTCAATCTGGTGCTAAGCACATTTCCAAAGCACAAAATGTGAGTTTAACCAGGAACAATATTCCTTTACAAGTTAAGATGGGATATGTGATGTATCTGAGCTCAAAAACCCTTGGCTAGAGCAGGCTTTCTTTCTGTCTTCTTCCAGACCTTCCTACATCTCTGACGCAAAAGGGAGAAGATGCTGCCCTTGAACAGCACCACACCAGGCTCAGACATGCAATGTGGAGCTGTAAAGCTGCAGAGGTGCCAGCCTTGCTGCTGCTGCTGCTGGGACCACAGGCAAACAGATTTGCTATAAAGCTGGGGGTGTGGGGCAAAAAAAGTCATTGTACTAGTAAAACGAACACAGGCCTTTTGTTTCCTCTGACTCCAGAAGAAAAGGGTAGCACATGCTGGCAGTGCACAACCCACTGAGGCTCAATTGTTCCCAGGAAAAGAAACACAGGTGAGCTCCTGTATATCTTCCCCTCAGCTCTTTTCCTATTCTGACACTGTAATTTTAGAGGTTGAAGCAGATGAAAAAGGCTTTTCCACTGTGACACAAGCTCTTTTCTTCTACTGTCTGCCACAAGTGTAATGACTTGTGATTTTCTGTTCCTTTTGCTTGCAGAATGAGCTCTGATGGAGCTCCCTAATGATAATAAACCATCACTGCAGTAATATTGATACCTGTTGTAATCACTGGCATTCTGGCTTTTCAATTTTCACTGTTTGTCTTGGATCAAGTAGCTCTGTGCTAATGCAACAGAAGGTCACCAGATGAAGGGGCTGATAACAGAGAGGGACTGTTCTACTTAACATGCATGGAGGATTATGCTTTTCAGTTGTCCTCGAGCTAATCTTTCAAGTTGTCCTTTTTTGACTTTCTCAGTTTAATCAGTTTAATCTCATCTTCCCTCTTTTCTGATTACAAGGATTTTCTGTAGAAACCTTGCCTCCACAATAAGGACCACATGGCAATTCATTCTTATATTGATTTCAACATTTCTTTTTCACTGCCAGGGCTCTGATGTAAGGGGGAAGGGTGAGAGCTAGAGGGGAAGCAGAGGGAGTCCCTCTAGTGCCTCCTGCCTAGCAAATCCCCAGGTTTTTGTTATCTGGAATATTCCTTCAATACATTTGAAGTCAGAAATGGCAGTCAGATCGGAAATACTCAGCTGTGATTAAAAGTTAGCGGAAACAGTAAGAGCGATAAAGCATAATCACAAGGCACACTAAATCTGGGGCAACGGTGACCAAAGTGTTTGGGGTACATTTTCCAAGGGGCTCTTTCATGGTCAGCATCACAACTGCTTACACAGCACCTCTAGCCTAGCACTTCTTGCTGCACAGGTGGGGAAACCAGATTCAGGGCCAGGGAGTTAGCCAGAGTGGCCGCGCTGCACAGGTGTGTCCATGCATGTATTTGCACATGCATTTGACTACATGGGCAAACTTCTCCTGTCTATCTATTTCTTGTCTCTCTCCCTAGGACAGGAGGAATTCCCATAATTATTGATTTTTCCTGGCAGAAGAGGTGAAGATTGCTTAGCACTGAATTGATATTTTACCTATTTACATCTGCAATGTATAGTAAAAATAGAAAAAAGAAAGCAAGAGGCAATATGCTTTTCCACACATTCCCTAACCCTTCAGTCAGAGGCTCAGTCAGTTGTAGGGAATAGACAGGCAGACCCACTTCAATAATAAGCTGTCCCTGTCCAAAAAAGCAAGAGGTCCAAGAGACCTTTGCCTTTGCCACCTTGCTTTTACACCAAATAAAAAACAGAGGAATTGCCTCAGCCTCCCACCATTTAGTTTCTCCTGCTTTAAACACCACCACATCATCACATCTCCATAGTCCCTCATTCCACAGACAACTGTAATGTTTATCTGCAATGTCAGTTTCCCCAGACACACACACACCTTTTGACTTGTGAGTAATACAACAGCAGTGAGATGGGATCTGATGAAATGGGTTGGGGTGTCTGTTCAGTCCTGTAAGACTGTTCTAATTTTCCTACAAGTAATGAAGGATTTTGCTTTCTCTTCAGGGTTCCTGGAGATAATGATATACCATAGCCAGCGGAGGTGAACATCTGTTTTAAGATCTGTGAACTTACAGAGACCATTTGTCTATCTGATCTTCCTTTCTTGTTTTTCAGTGCACCCTATCCATTTCTCTGTTAATTAAATAGATGGGAAATCACTAAACCACTGGGTCGAAGAAACAATTAAACAACAACTGAAATAAAAAAGCGGGAAGGAGGAGACTCTTCTTTTTTTCCTCTCAGCTGATTCTGCTTGGTAGAAATTGCCCTACTTTTTGAGCATGCACTTTCTTTTCCTTTCCCAGAAAGAAAACTTGGATTCATGAGGGCGTATCCACCTAATGACAATATGGTAGAGTTAACCCAAGAGAACAATGCATCCCATTAATCTGCTCCTGCTTAATTGGAAACTACCATATGGAACTAGTATTTTAAAGGCAGAATGTAAATGTACTTTGGTTGCTATTTAATTGATGCAACTGGCACATAAATATGTGTACCCTCAAAAAGAGAGTGAGTGAAAGCTACCAGAAGTTATGAGTCATATTTTCCTTTTGAATATTACCAATAGCAGTTATAGGCAAAAATAATAAGCATTCAGCTACTGCCATTGACCTCTGCACATCCTGTCTGAGGAGAAAATATCTTGTCTGCACCGCCCAGTGCCCTGCAGCAGCTTGGAGCTGGAAAGCCTGGGAGCTGTGGGATGTGCAGGGTCTCCCCTGCAATCCCCCGTGCTTTCCTTGCTGCCTCCTTTGCCCACAGGTGTCTGGACAATTGGGAGCTCCCCTGGGAGCTCAGCAGGGACAGGGGGAAACCTCTGACCCATGCAGTGCCCCTGCTGCACCCCTGCCTCTGCTCTGCCTCACAGCAGAAAGAGCAGCAGGCCCAGCAGTGACCCAAGTGTTTGCCAGGACTGGCAGCAGGGAGCAAGGATAGAAAGCATGAAGGCTGATGCTACTGCACTGCACAGAAGGACTGAAGCAGAGTCACAAGGAGGCTCTGGTCCCTAAAGACAAGAATACGGACCAGGATTGTTTTCCAGAATAGCAGAGGGCAAACAACATGCTTTTGTTTCACCAGCTGTATTCATCTTTAAACAATACTAGAGGTTGTGGGATGGCTTTGAAGGACATGGATAACCACCCTTTGATAACGCAGGGCACATCTTTCCTTACAGGCATGAGAAACGGGGAGACTGCCAGAATCCAAGTCCTTTGGCAACCCAACACTTGTATGACTAGACTATTGCCTATATGCAATAACTTCCCACAAAAGCATAAACTTCTTTGCTACAAAGTGAAGTATCACGCTGTTAAAAAGACTGTCACAAATGCAAAGTGAAAAACAGCTGAGCATTTTTTGCTTGTGTCCAACCTTATTTTCACCACTGCCACCAGCACTCCATATATGCACACAAAACCACAAACTTTAGTCTTCCAGAAACCTCCTTACTTTTTCCCTGTAAATATGACAGATTAATTCTTGAACCTTCTGACTGAATTATGTTTCCCCTGCCAACACAATCCATTGTGTGGAGGCTGCAGTCATAATCTGTGAAATGAATAGTACTTGTTAAAGATCTTATAAATAATCTTATCACATGAATATAGCAGAAATTTGCCCAGTTGAGAAATACACCTCATGAGACTAAATCACTAAATATTTGCAAAATAGTATCCCTCTGAAAAAGGGTTTCAGCAGAAGAAGAAAATAAAACAACAAAAAAAGAAGGAAATAAGCAAAGCGAAAATGACAGCCCTACAGTTCCCTGGGTCTGCACAACCCTGTTGGTTGTCACAAGGCTGTAGCAATCTTCACTTTTCTACATCTGCAGCACAGCTGGTCTCTCCCTTATCTGGAAAACAACAGATCTCTTGATGTGTCCTGAATAGTATAAACTCAAAAGGAATGGAAAAGAGGATGGAGATGGTGGGAACACAGGGATGCACCTTGTGTGCAGCAGGGACATGGTAGATATATAGGTGCTAGTTTGGAAGGGAGGTGGGAGGAGCTAATGAGGTGGGGCAGACCTAGCAGAAATGACCCATTTCTGTTGTTTCCAGACCATTACTATCGTAGCCTCAATCGCCTGGCAGATGTCCTCTGTCTCTGATTAATAAGAGTTGGAACAACACATTTTTCTGGCCAGGTTTTTTCTTGTCAAGTGATAACTTCTCCTCTACTGAGCTGAAAGGATCAGGAGAAGGTATCCATAATGCTATAGCAGCTGGAACCCAGAAGACCCTGACAAGAGAAGGCAGCACAGGGAAAGGCGAGAGCAGAGGGCTGTGTGCAGAAAGCAGAACAGCAGTTTTGAAAGGAAAAGGAGCAGGAAACTTTTAAATTGCTGGGCATGAACTAGTTTTTTCCAGAAAACTGGATTACAAATAATCCTGTCTGCAAAATTACTAGGGAAAATAAAAAAAAAAAAATCTGATCTCAGTTAATCTCTCTCTTTTGAGGAGAAAAAGAGCCTGGAACAGTTCTAAGACATGCATTTCTGTTCACAAAAGGCCTTGATGTAACGCCTGCACCAGTGTCCAACCTGGATTTTCAAGTGAAATCTTTGTGGGTCATTTGTGCACCCACAGTATTGGCAAATAAGGGTGATATCACATAACGCAAAGCCATACACTTTTCCCTAGCTGCCCTAATTGTATTCTGCTATTAATGATTATCATGCAAATGCTGAAAGGGGAAGAACTTGTATGGTAATGGAATTCCTCTTTGTCCCCGTAATCTATTTATTGAGGTTTTTCCAATTATTTTTATATTTAAAAAAATAGAGTAAGAAATATGAGTACAAAGAAACTACAGAGCAAAGGCATTTGTGATTGGATTAGTGAATCCAGAACATAATCATCAATAGATGTCTTTATTATTAATATGGAGTAGCAATTTTGGCTGAATGATTAGCCAAAGATTCAAAGCCTTGCAGAGTTGTTTCTATTTGCATAAGAAATCTGCAGTGTAAGTCAATTGTACTCTTGGTATAATCTTACAAAAATCTTGTTTATTTATCCCCCCCCCCAAAAACAGAGGAAAAATTTCACCTCAAGACTCATTTTCCTGAATGCAACAAAAGTGATAGGATAAGCAAAGACTGTTATTCTCGTTCAGGAATTCCCAGATCTGCCACCCTACCGAGAGACTTCACCATCCAAGCCCTGCGGGCAGGCAGCTCCCCTTCCACAGCCCAAAGCCAACAGTTCTTGTGCGACTCCTGCTCTCTCAACAGCAGGCTTCAGCCAAGAACCTTTATGCTTGCACCAATGAGTTGCTCATGCCATTGCCTAAGCTCTGATACACCATGGTTCTTCATGGCACTGGTCTTCCACCAAGAGGGACTCAATAATTCCCAAGGAAATCTAAAGGACCTTGCAGGCTTAACCGTGTCTAAAGTTTGGTGAAGTGCGGAGGACCAGGGACCACTCAGAAAGTGATCCTAGGAGGTTTTCAGCTTGAGAAGGATACACAAGCTGCCAACAGTGAAGCTGATCCACTGCAGGCTTTGGGTAGGTATTATCACGTCCTTCCCTTCTGCACAGAGAAGGTGCCAAGGTTTGCTTGTCCCATGGCATGTCAGCCATGGCACTGGGCCAGACATTTCACCCAGGAGCTGGGTGGGAGTCTATGTTTGCAGTAAATCTGCTACATTTTACATTAAAATGTCCAGTGGGTGCTGTCCCTTTATTCTTTCAAGGATGCTTTTCCTCATGTCTCACACTGCTTCAGTGGCATCTCCCAGTGGATGCTAATTTTTATTTCTAGTAATGTGGATAAGGCAAAAGATTTATACAGGCTCTGTCTCTTAACTTGCCTCCTTTCCATTTATTTATTTTTTCTTTCTTCTTCCTGAATATCACCACATCATATTTCTTCAGCCACAGCACCACAATTGGGTGTGACCTTTTACTCTGATTTGTCATTTCATTCCATATTAACTGTTGTAAAGACATGTCAATTCCCTTTATTGAACATCTTTAAAATCTGTGTTTGGTTAATGATTGAGGCAACCAAAACTCTGGTGCATGCTTTGGTTCTTACTCAGCTTGAATATTTAAATGGGCTTCTTGCTGGTCTTAACGCATTTATTCTATCTAAACTGCAATCTGTGCAATCATTTGCCCAGCCTGACCTTTTTGTTCATTTGTTTGCTGGTTGTTGTTGTTTTGTGTTTCACAGTCTCCTCATGAAACTCTGTTACTTGGGTCACTCCTATTTTATGATTCTTTTTTTGCATATTTCATTTAAGATTTTGATACAGGCCTTGTTTTTTTTAAGCTATTTTATTATAGGGTTTGAGGATTTAGGAGACTATTGTGTGAGCACAGACTGGGGGGTTAATACTACAAGACCCTTGTCTCCTGAACTGATCTAAGGCTGTCACTTCTCATACTGTCCTGACAGTTACCCAAAGATTTAATCTAAGAACAGAAGTTGGAGCGCTAAGCCATTGCATAGGATTTGTCCCTTGCAACAAGATGTAACTTGACTGAATCCATGGAAGTGTAGCCTAACACTTCAAATATGCCCAGAGATAACAGTCATTTTGCACAGGTGCTACCAAGCGCCTGATGAAAGCTACAGAAATTGTCCTGGGAAATTCTGTTGCTGGTACAAACCTGGTGCATCTTCATTTCTGTTTCCACTCTTCTTATAATGGCATTCTTTGCAATAGATGTATTAAATCATATCCCCCCCATTACAACAGCAGTACTTTTTCATCACCTTTAATTATGTCAGATGCAGCATGAAGCTCTAGCTCACCTCCATTTACCTGATGCATTACTGTCATTTTGAAGGGCAGATGTTCTTACATACCATGCTTCAAAAAGCTCAGCTCTTTTCTATTGCTTTACAGAGACGTGCTTCAATGAGAGGTACTCCTTGCATGTGACACACCAACTGCATCTGTACTCCACAGCACAACACACACTGATGCTTCCCTGAAACGGCTGCATTTTGTCACCACTCTGCTCCAACACATCCTCTGCACATTGGTTTTACAGCTCTACTTGGGATTGCTATTGCAATATTCTGGAGTATTTATCTGATTTTTTGTAAGGGAAATGCTCACTGCGTACTGCTACCTGGAGACCAGCAATTCCAGTTCATAAGCTTTCAAACTTGTTTTCGTTCTGTAACAGAGTGAAAAGCCCTATCTATTGAGAGACTTCACAGGCTTATATTCTGCAAAATTGTTGACTTGCAGAAGACCCCCAACTTTGGCTTAGAAAACTGGAGAATTTTATACCCTAGAGACAAGGAGTTTTGACCCTTAAACATGCTTTTCTCCACACCTTCCTTCAAATGGGCATCCCCAACAAAGCATTTATAAAAAAATGGAAAAGTACTTGTATTTAATGAAAACGCAAAAAAGATCCAGTCAGCCCACCTCACACTCTTTATGATAAGTCTCCAGACCCCAGCCCTTCACAGGGCCCTTTAAAATAAGTTTACCACACAGTGTTCATTTTAGACTCCTTGTTTTGCTTTCTATCATGAGCAACTGTCAAACAGGCAATAACAGAAAGCACGGAAGCGTCATAAACCTATAGGAGACCTTTACCTTTTAGGGCAGCTCCTACCTCCCCTGCCCAGGTGAAGGTGCAATGCAGGACATTCTGATTGCTGTGGTACTGTCACAGCATCCCTCTGGTGAGAGTAGTGGCAAGGTGTCAGCACAACACTCCTCGGTGGCTTCAGCATCCTCAGATGCAGTGAGGAAGATGACCATATCACCTCCAGTAATTCACACATCTCCTGGCATAAGGCCCTCTGGGGATACGCATGCAGCTCAAAGCCTGGCCTTTCACTTCTTCCTACAAGAGCAAAGGAAATATTTCTTTTCTCAGGCCTCTAAAGAGATTTTACACCTTTACTTCTGAAACGCCAAGGAAGGCAGGCTTTAAATAATACATTTCTAGAGTGTTTCTGTGCAAGTGTCAGGGATGGATGAACTCATTTGAACCACAGAGCAGTTGGAAAAGTGGTATTCAAAGAACACACCTGAAGTCAGATGTGAAACTGCTCTGCCTCTGAAGAAAAGGCCACTGAAGAGCATGAGAGGTGCCCCAAGAAGGGACTCACCACTACCACCAACTCATGATCATGGTGCTGAAGCTCGAGTATCCAGTGAGAGAGAGAACTCCCAACAGAGGGGTAACGCCTACCTTATCCAAAAGGAGCCCCTTTTTCAGAAAAAAA
>WEKY01026545.1:265355-286087 GCA_013390045.1 Picathartes gymnocephalus | reverse complement strand
AAAAAAAAAAAAAGAGAAAATAGCAGTTTATTTAAAAGAAGCAAGACCACAGCAGTCCTCTGACCAATGACTGTCAAGTGATTAGGACAACTTGCTGAGACAAACTGTCAGTTCTGTAGCAGAATTGTTATATTTCTATTGGAAGTAATTACCCAAAGAAGACCACCAACAATATTTTTCTTTTTTACTTATTGCAAACAAAAGACAGATTTCGTGAATCTAGGCACAGACTGAGAAGAAAGAAGTGAGATTAGTGAAGCTGGTGTTAGATCTTGCTTTTAGAAGGGAAATTAAAAGACCTTCTCACATCACCATGTGGCAGGAAAGGAGATCCCTCACAATACATGCTCCCAGGCTAGAACCTGAGGCTTATGTTTTCGTAAGTCCTTGGGACTTCACAACCCGTTCAGGCATCAGAGAAGACAATTAAACAAGTTCTTTTCCATTGTTCTCAATGGGAATTCTTGGTCTTAACCATTCTGAAATTATACCCTTAATATGCTGATTTCAGAGCATTTATACCCTGTGGGAGTTTTGTCCTCTGACTGTGTCAACTCTAACTAGAGTAGATGGAAAATTGAGTGAGTTGTAATTGGTTTTATCAGCTGGACAGCAGAAACAGACACATGAAAAAAAATTACAGATGATCTTTCTGAGAAAATGTCATGTTCTATAACATTCTGGGTCTATGTGGACTTCTATAGGACTATATGTGGGTCTTCCAGACCCACAGGGCAATAGAAGTATAATGTACTCAAATGTTTAAGGGTGATCCTATGTATTTTAAAAAATTAATAGAAAAATTAAATTCCTTTTCCGAATATTCCTGGATACACTCAAGCATCTGCAGCTTGAGCATAAAAATGCCAACAAAGCCAACCAGATCTGTTTCCTCCTTCCTGGAATTTAATCTGTTGCTACACTGAATGTTATCACTACAGAGAGAAAAATTCAGCATCTGACATTACTTTGGAGTGAGGTTTGTCTATGATTCAGAAGAAATCCCACTTTACATGACTAAATGTCTTTCTGCTGAGGCTGAGGTTATTAATACTCTGTTGAGGATTGCATTTTGCTTTGATTAAAGCAATTAAATTAATTTCCTTATATCAGAAGATATAAAGAAGATATAAAATACCTTCCCACCTTCAAAATTCATCTGATCTTGCAGATGACATTTCTTCAGGTAAAAACAAAATGAAGTTTTGGTCTTGGGAATCTTTTAATATGTACATAGCCTATACATGTATAAGTACATAGAGAGATATGGAACACTAAGCTCAGTTTCATATAGCTTGTAGTTGACTTCTGCTTCTGGCCATTGTACACTTTTCTTAGATGAGTACCACAAATTTTTTGTGCATGAAATGTCTTTAAAAGAGCAAGGAGTAAGAGAGTTCTTAAAAATAACAGAACTAATTTTTAGCTAAATGATATTAAGGCAGAAAAATCATCCTCAGTATCTTTCCTGTTTACTTAAATACCAAGCAAGAAAGAGTCCTTAGATAGAGCCTTTATGATTATTGCAACCATTTGGGTACATTTTTCATCTGCATTTTGACATTTTTTTTAGGGCAGAATTATTTTCTCTTAATTCTGTTTCAATTGCTTTCCAATAACTTTTTCTCAGCTAGTTATAACTATGAATTTGGCCTAGCTTTGCAGCTTAAAAGTTTGGAGTGTCTCCTCATAACATTTTTTTTAAATCAGTTCCTTCCCACTTTCAGTCTGACTACCTAAAAATGATCCTTTCAGGATCAAGAGAGTGATTAGAAACCTCGGAATTCCACTAATGTTACCACAGATTTTTTTTTCAGCACAATTTTAACAAGGGAAAGTTCATTTTTCACTATTGTTTAGTGGCAGCATTTCCTACAGAGTACAAGGGATAATCAGCACTGTAAGTCCGTATGATAGAATAATTCAGTTGGCTTCAATTCCAGAGGGCACTGGTCAGAGTCCATCCCAAGAATATTTTTCCTGCATTTAAAATTATATTTAGAAAGAGTGAAAAAAATTCCAACAATTGAAGGTGGAAATAAAAAGAGCCCAAACATCTTAGACAGCTGCTATAGTAAGCATAAGAAAAATACAAGGTTAGCAGAGATTTGGGTAATGCCAAACTCCAGTTATGTGACCATAAAACAAGAACAGAGCTCAGATCTCTTCTGTATCCAATGCAAAGCTTTACCTATATCTGAAATACATTTTGGAGTGGAAGGACATTGCCATGAGCTTTTACTTCTTTTTAATGGGAAAAAGGACTGTGCATGTGTGTGCATGTACACGGTGTGCAGTTTCTTGTCCTTTCCACCCAGAAAAGAACTGGAAAGACAGGTCTTCTTTGTCCTCTTTTCTTGAGGGAAATCACTGGCAGGCATGAGAACCAAGTAGAAGCCACTCTCGCTTAATGCAGTGAAGATCAGGATTGGTTCACTGTCTTTGTGAGAACAGAATCTCCAATAAGCATTTGAAAGCTCTCAATACTGGGGAAGACCTACAAAAACATTTCATAGGTACATTTTCAGGGCCAAGAAATGAAATTGGTTTTAATAAAGCCAAGCAAAAAAGGCTTTATTAGGACTTTAGCAATGCATAAGGCTTCAGTAGTCGTCTGCCCAAGGGTGTCTTTATCACTGTGTGTAGTAGTACCTTGTCACCAGAATAGGTTTTAATTACACAAGCCATGGGCAAAACTAAGTCTGCTTTCTAATATCATTTTGATGTGGTATTCCGTGTATCTCTAGGAAATTAAGATCCCTGCTACGCTTATCCTCTCTCCAGCATTAAACGGCAAGTGCCATTGCCAAAGACAAGAGTTATGCTCTATATTGGTAGTGGGGGAAAAGCTGAATTCTGCCCATTTCAGTAAGTGACTTAAATCCCCTACACACCTCCAGTAGCACACAGAGATTAAACTTACCACTTTTGCCATGGCAGTTAAAAGGCATTAATCCCAGCACATACCAAACACTAGTTGCCAAAATATCTTCCTTTTAATTAGTGCAGCACATAGTTCAGATTGCCAGTTCTTTCCTGGAGTACAAAACCTGCAATACCACAGCACGAGATGAATTTGCTGCTCCAGCTGCAGCACTTGAGTCTGTCATGAACTCTCTGCCTCCTAGTTCAGAGTTGCACCACCACAGCTGTCTGAAATGACCAGATGTAATTGGGTTCAGTGGAGTTCAAAGCTAAACTCCAGCTTCCTCATATCAAAGTCCATTGATGCAGTGGCAGATGAAGCACATTGAAATGCTGGGAGAGTGGGAGGGAAGTTACAAGTAGACAAGGTTCAGGTCTGACCTCTTAGATACCAGGATGCAGTACACAACCAGCCTTTGGCTGAGTTTTCAAGAGCTCAGGTGTGTTCCCCTGGAGAAGACTTTACCTCCTCCTCTAATTGCTGCAAAACACATCTCATTTTTGTACTTTGTCTGTTCCATGGCTTGATACTTCTGAGACTCTTCTTTTTTTTTTTTTTTTTTTAAATGTCAGGGCTTTCTCCTGAGATTGTTCATTCATTACATTTATTTTCTTGGACATGATTTAACAAACCATCCCTGAAGAATTTGCAGCTATTAACTTTGTCGAACAGAAGCTCAAGTGAGAGTTAAAGGCAAATGGTCTAGAAGAAAGCAATGGGCCAAAGCACCTCCAGGGTATTCATCAGCCCCAAAACTCATTTCAATAACTCTTTCTCACAAGACAGGGTCAGGAAAAAAAGGGAAATAAAAGAAAATGGAAGTTTTGTTGTTGCTGGTATAAAATCATAAAGCACAAAAAAAATCTAGATAAGCATGGTGAGATTGGGGTTCTTTTGTCTAGATAGTCATGTGTCATGGTTTGAAAAAGAGCAACTTTTTCACCTGCAAGGACTATTACCAGTTCCTGCAGCCATAGCTTCTTTTAAGCTTTTACCTGCCAGGATTCTTACAATTTCCTGAGAAGTGCAGCTTTCTGCATGTCTGAAGAGCCAATTAGTGGCTAGTTCTGAGATAGACACGCCGTCTAACCACTGAGAGAAAGAGTATGTCTCTGTGTTCTCACATCTTAAGAGAGGAAAAGCTAGAGATTAGTTATCTCTGTTTCTGGCTGCTAAGAAGGCAACAGGGGAGCCCACCACTCCGCCCGGGCCAACTAGGCCCTGGGTCCGTCTGGCCTGCAGCCGGCCGGGCAGGCGGAGGAGAAGCGCCCCCTCCTACCTCCCTTGGGGCAGTGCCGCCATAGCTCCTGGCTGCTCCTGCCCCCCACAGGGAGTGCCGCCATTGCCGGCCAGGGGGAGGGATCAGCCCTTGGCTGCTGAGATCCTGCCGCAGCTTCTGACTGCTGTGCTGCAGCTCCTGGCCGCGGTTCCCTCCGCACGCCGCCCCTGCGGGAATGGAATGCATGGAATGCCAGCTGGACTTAGAAGGGATGTTGACCCTTTTTGTGCACACAATGGACTCAGAATAATTCTAGAGTGCACAAATGAATCCAGATACAACTCTTTAAAGTACTCAAAGAGACTCAGAAAGAGTGAGGACACAGAAGGAACCAACACAGACACCTAGGTCAGTGAAAAGTGACTGAGAGTCCAGAGGGAAGGAAGAGGAGATGCTTTAAGCTGAAAGTCTTTTGTGAAGCCAGGATAATGGACTAAAATTCCTTGTAAACTCATGAATGAATTTGAGGGGATGTAACATTCTAACTTAACTTCCACCAGCATATCTTGACAAGATCATACCAGCAACGGAGACAGATTCAGCTCCCACATCTCAATGAAATTAAGGTGCATTGCAAACCAGTGTCAACCGAAGTCTCATATGCTTTGTTTTCTTACCAGAACAGCTCATCCTTAAAAATACTACCCCAATAAATGAGTCCTCAAAAGCCGTTGTGGGAAAAATTGCTTGTTGAAGAAGGGACTGTCACTGAGAACAGATATCCTTTCCTGGTGGGAGCTCACTGTGATATTGAAACCACAAAAGAGCTGTGTTCTTGTGGAAAAGTCTCCATAGTGTAACAAGAGAGACTCTTCTTCCAACCGAATTGATGAAAGTCTATTTTAAAGGTGGTAAACTGACTAAAGGTCTCAGGTTTTGTCTCTTTATGTTGTTGATGGGAGAGAACTTGATGGAATGGGGAAAGGAGATGTATCTGACAAGTTTTTTGGTTCTTACAATTTTCCTTTTAAGTTTTTCTCCTTTAGATCTGTTAATAAACTATCTTTTTACCTTTGAAGTTTTAGGCCTGTGTTGCATTTTTCCTAATCCTTATCTCACCACAGAAATGAGTAAGTAAACTCAGTTAGTGCACTGGTGTTCAGCCAGAGTACTTGAACCCACTACACTAAACTATAGCCTCGTGTGAGGGGGTGATGTGAGACCACTACATCATGTTACCCAAATCTTCACCCTCATTCCTGGCTGATCCTTATGCACTGTCCATTTTTACCTCACATACACTCCTGTAAGCTCCAGGCCAGCATGAACAGGTGCCCAGCTATGCTGTCATGGGATAGCCATTTGACTCACACTGCTCTCAGTGTCAGCTCTTGGTTTGTGGAGACCTGGGCTGATGTTCACTAGCAACCTTATTCTGTGAAGGAAACCCACCTGCTGCCACTAGTAAAACTAAGGAAGCTACAAGTGGCAGTGTGGCTAACTCACCTCATGTGGTCTTCAGAGAAGGATATGACGAGTGTACCATACAATGTAACATAGTTGTATAATCTTGGTCATCCTCCAGGCTGTAATTGCAAATTAATTCTCATGAACAGAACATGATGAAAGGTCTGAACGCAGAAGTCCATCTGGTTTCCTCCAAATACACCAGCTGTACACAACTGAGAATGTGTGTCCATTCATTCTGTGCACATAATTCCAAACAGTATGATTTCATACAAAATATTGTTTCTTTCTACAAACTCTGCCTCACCAGTGACAGTGCCCTTTCTTGAAAATACTGATTAGACTTAATTATACACAGATAAAGAATGTAACTAAGTCATTGTTGTTGCTGCATGTAAGTCACACATAAGTTTTTCTGCAGATGTTCTATGTATCTGCTCCTGATAGAAGCAGACCCAGTCATTTGGTCATTTGTTCGGTTTTGAATATTTCAGCATTTAAAATAAAAGGAAATAAAAGGAGCCTTCAAATCAAAAGAACTTTGAAGTACACAGCAAATTAAAGACTGTCTATTTGGTATTTTTTTAATGTCACATTTATGTTATTTTCTTCTCTGTAAAGACACATGGGAGAGCCAAAGCACCAGGCAGTAGCATCCACCCAATACCTAAACACTTTGTACAAGCTATAAGGACACGTACAAAATATTTTGTCCAAACTTGTATAATCTTACCTGTGGTCCTTGAGTTAGGCTGGATGTTTTAGTCCAGGATTCATTGCTCTATGTTAAATTGTTGAGTATGGACCTATATATTTTTTTTATTTCAGAAATGCTTTTCTCAATATTTGATAACAATGAAGACACCTGTTTTGACACTTTCAGGTGAATTTGAGAGAGTTTCATGCAGTTTATGTGAGTCAGAAGTATCTTTTCTGGTTATTTGTCTCCTCTAGAATTTTAATAAGTATTCCTAAAGAAATCTACTTGTGTCTGGTGTGCAACAAGGAACACAGAGCCAAACCCCACTGAATTGTGTGAAGCATCTCCATTAATACTCCTATTAGTTTTGAATCAGGTCACCTACCAAGTCCTATTAGGATTTCCCCATACCTTTACAAATGGGCCATTTCTATACCTTTTTTTACCGGCAGTATTTTTTTTTTTTAATTTGTTCTCAGTCAGCCTGAAACTATTTGTCAGCAGTATAGCTGGAAAGAAATTAGAGGACTGACCAACAGGAGTACTGGGTGACTGGCATTGCCATCTTAGCAAAGGTCCAAATTCCTGTTCAAACCTCTCCTGCTCACATCCAGTGTCAAGCAGGTTATTCACCGCTGGTCTCCTGGGAGAATGTTTTAAGCAGCCAAAAATGCAATAAAGTTATTTGTGCAGCTACTGGGTAAAAAAGGAGTGAAAACATTGTGTGGGAAAGGAAATGTTTCTCCTAAGACACAATTATTTTCCTTTTTCAAAAACATATTTTGTTGAAGAAAAAGACTGCTTCAAGTTGAAGTAAAACTTTTTTATATTCTCTGCTCTGCAGCCCAACCAAAAAAAATCTATTATTTCCACTGTGCTACTTCTAACCTTTCTATTTCATTCAAACTAGATTTACACAATTTGCTTTCTAAAGAGCAGTGGCATCAGAATCTGTAGAACAGCCAGGGTCAAAATTTCACCATTTTTGAATACACCTACAATACATAGATTTGCATAATAGGCCCTAATGCCTCCTTCAGAATCATTATGGTCTATTGAGTAAATAATATGTCTATTGAAAATGGTTGAAATACCCATTTAGTTGATAGACCCCATTGACTCCTAATAAAAAGCTATTAGAGTTAAATAAATATTATGCATTAAAAAACTTGCCTAAATATATTCCATTTCCAGGTATTTTCATATTTACACAACCGACTGCAAAGAAAATGTTGTATCTGCTCCCAGATGGCTCCAAGAGAAAGTTTAGTGGGTTTCCCTTTTCATAGGGTTTTTCCTTAGCTTTTCAAGATGCTAAGATAGGTTGTATTTGTGTGGTTGTTTTGTTTTTGATGAGAGATGAGATGAGGGAACAAAATCAGAGACAGAAAGAAAATTAAACTACAGGAGATATTGCTTAAGTACAATTAAGATTTATGCTTTCAATGAGTTAGCATAGGATTTAGCCATGCTCTCTTGGGTTTATATGTGGGATTGCACAACACATTCTTTACAGACAATTGTTCAAATATGCAAATACATTGAAAAGAATGAGCATAGTTAGGCAATGTGTAAAATGCACATTTTCATTTACTCAGTCTTAAATGTTTTCTTGAGAGCTGAAAGAATCTCTCAAGTTAAAGCATACTTTGATAATTATCCATACATACATTTTTTATTTCTTTTTGAAAATCCATAGCAAATCTGAAGCAACTGTAAATAGCTGTAACTGTTCAGCATAAAGATTTCAGACTCCAGATGTGCCTTGTGTTGTGTCCAAACTCAGAGTCTCAGATCTTGTGTCCTGGATTGAAGATCTTGCTATTCCATTCACTGTCATGTGGACATAAAAAATAGCCAGGACGCAAATCTGGTACAGAAGTGTCTCGTGCTTAGTTCAAGTGAAAGCACGACAGGGAAGTGGCTGCTGTTGTTCTGCTCAAAGAGATGGTTCAACTGCTTGTAAAGAGCAAGAACAGGTACAGACAGTGACAGAAGTGATTGCTTTAGACATTTTCACACAAGCTGACTCCATGTTCTCCAGTACTCACAGACTCTTGTTTGCTGTTCTCTTGTTTCTTTCAAATGGCTCACATATTTATGCACATTTCCAGATCTCATCAGCCTCTAGAAGACCACCAGGAAAACCTTCCAGCAGTTTGCACAGAGGTTAAAGCAGAAGGCTGTACTTTGTGGCCCATAAGGACCATGCAGGAGTCCAATACAGCTGTGTGTGAGAGCTGTGCATAGACCTGTGGAGCTTGTTTCCAGCAGTCACACTCCATCACTCCCAGGTCTGATCATGCAATCATTGACTGTGTCTGTTCTATTAAACCTCTTCATAAGCTCAGTCTTCCAAAAGGTTGCCTTGACTGTATATCGCTGTGGCAGTGTTATGCAAATTGTTTTCTCAGTTTATTTAATTTGATGTTGGCAAGAATAGAGGGTTAATGGCCTTGGCACGAACACATCTTGCTGCTATTTTCCAGACAGTTCCTTGAATATCTGAACACTAGAAAGTCTTCTTCAGTCTCACAACAGCAAAGAAACACAGAAAGGTCTAATCTAGCTTTAGTCCCATTGTGGACTAAAAATGTTGAAATCTCCAAACTGTAGCTGATTTGTCCTGTTCAGGACACACCTCATTTGGTTGTTTCATTCCTCTCTTTCCTTTGCTGTCTACAACTGTCATTTTACATTTTATCCATCCTGTGTATGTTGCAGGAAGTGTGGTCAACAGGCCACCCCCTTCTCCTTTCACTCCTTCCTCCAGACTCCTCAACTCTTAAGGTAGGTCCTTGAGCACCAACCAATATGCAGAGGACAGAAGTCTTCCAGAGATTTGGCTTATGAAGAAATTATTTCTATATTCTTACATCCTATATGGTAATAAATAATTCTCCTCTCAGTGCCTGAGGGGTACTGAACTTGTCAGTGAGAAAGACTCCTAGTGAAATGTAAAATTCTCCACAGATGTTCCTCAGTATTGGAGGGGCACCATGGACCCACCTCTCACCTTCACCTCCAAATCACTTTTTTTCTGACAGTCACTTTCTCCTGACCCTTGCATAGACAGAGACAAGTGCATCCCGTGTCCTATTAGGGATAGCGCTTCACAGCCAGGGCAACAAAGGCTGTCCTTTCTGATATTTCAAACTGACTTGTGAAAAACACAGGCTAGAGAACTGAATGAAAAATAACAAGTTAGGAGAGAAAATAATTATATTATCATATATTTGTTTTAATTGCAGGATGCTGATAGATATATTCTCAGTGGTTTGCATAAGTCACTTCACTTCTGTCTTTCATTGTCCCTGAATAAACTTGAAGGCACCATCTGATCATTACTTCTGGGTGCCTATGGTATGACTAAAAGTTGATGATACTTCAGTTTAAACTTCTTTTTCTCTCCTCTCTTTCCTCTCTACCCAATAAAAAATTGTAGACACTCCACACTTTCTATACCTCTGGCTCCCACACAGTATTTGCAATAGTAGAAGCACTGGAAAGCATAGAAGCCAAAAAATGTTAATAGGGCAAACAGAATGTAATTGCTTATGTGTGCTGGTTATATCCTGAAACAAATTGTTTCTTAATGCTGAGGTCAGACAGGGTTTAATTAGGAGAAATACAATTGGTGTAAAATTTTGCAGCAGGCTGCTTGTTTGGTGTCCTGCCAAGTCAACATCAAGCCTTTCCAAACGGAAATTTTCATTAGAGGCCATTGGCAGCCTAGTTAGGCTGAATTTCAACTTTTTCGAATCTCCTGGTAACATGAACCTGAAACTCAGCATATCTGCTTCCTAGACAGGCTGTCCCTGTCGCAGCTGTTCTGCCACATGCAGACAGCTTCTACATATGTAGTAATGTGTGTGGCTACTTTCTTCTGGCCTGAAGTTGTCAAGATCTGCATCCAGATAGGACTTATCTTCAGCTTTATGACTGTGCAAAAATGACATTTTATTTTCATATTGTTTCCATATCAGAGATAGAGAAAGAAGCCTTTGAACCTCAGCAGAGGAAGGGGAATTTCTAAGCCTTTTTTGTTGAGTTGTGAATTGGTTTTCCTTTTTTTTGTACCACTCTATGCAAAGATTTCAGGGATTCTTACTAATGCTTGAAGCACTGATTCTGCTCTTTACATTGATTAACACAGCCCCAGTGTTTGTGCTACCAAGGTTAAGGTTGTATCAGCGTTTCCTTTATAGACCCTGCTGTTCAAGAGGAAAATGTTTAACCTGAATGAGAAAATTTGCCTCAGGGTGTAATTTTTTTTCCTTTTAACTAATTTTGTGAATTAAGCTGATGCTTATAAAACTAAGGGATGGGCATTCTGGATTACTGCAATTAGGCATCAAAGGCTTAGCATACCTCAGTCACAACTTGTGTCTTTTCTTCTTATTCCCATCCTGACATGGAGAACACTGGTGAATAGACAACAAAGGAAATGTGACCTGATGCATACCACATCCTGTGGGCTTTAAAGTTGAGCTACCAGTGATATTTACTCCAGAAAGTGCTGTCAGCAAAATGCAGGAGGATTTGTGGCTACTGTGAAAGCTGGCAGAGAACAGCTTGTGAGCCAAACTGCCACTTCAAACAAGAAACACCAGGTTATAGGAGGGAGAAGCTGCTGGGAAGAAAGTGGCAGAGACCCAAGTAGATAATCATCGCACAGCAATTTTTTAAAGTAAACAGAAGCCTTTTCATTTCAATATCTCTCTGCCCTGGTTCTGACTGAACCATACCTGAATCAGCACTTATAGAACCACCTCCTCCCTGAAGGTGACATTTTCTCTTTGTGTTTTTTTTAACCAGTGGTCAGTCCCTTATTTTCCCTTCCCCTTCTGCTGCTCTCAGTATCTTTTGAGGGAGCAGCATATTGTGCACCCTTTCCTCTCTTACCTGAGGGCTAGCTGAGGTGCACTGCTGCCTCTATCCTCCTTCACCCCTGCACTAATCCTACCATATTTTCTGTTGTATGAATCCTTATCCCTGGCCTGCTGTATCTGCCTGGCTGCTGCTCATGTGCACAGCTCATAGCAGCAATGAGAGTTAGCTGTACTCGCTGTGGGTAGGTGTGTGCAGAAAATAGAAAAGTAATTATGTTGCTGCTCCTCATCTGTGCCCACATGCTCCAGTTAGGGTGTAGTCTTTATAGCAGGAGCAAAAAAGGGCCATTCAGATTTAGCAGAAAAGAACAAAAATATGGGAATATCCACTGCACATGCACGATCTTCCACACAGAAATGCTTTGAAATATTTGTGCTGGGAAATTTATCAAAAATCTTTGCTCAGATTTAGATATAAAACCAGATTTTGTGAGGTTTAGGGAGGAAAGTAAACTTTCATATAGAATGATAGAATTACTTTTTGGGGGGGTGGGGCAGGACAATGAGCAAAGGATTTTACATGACTAAATGGAGATTTCACATGTTTCTGTTTCTGTCTTTTCTTTACTTCTAGGGTGTAAATTTAGGGCATGTTGCATGATGCCAACTGACTATGAGTTTTTTTCCAAGCTATGGCACTGAAATTTCATACTGGCACAGATTTTACAGCTTCAAATTCCTGATTGTGGGTGTCATAGCCAGGTCAAAACTGAGGTGTGAGTCATGGCCTGTGCCTTGGCAGCCCAGAGCTGCTGTGTGGCCCCAAGAAAATCACTATTTGAGTGTCAACTCAAACATCTACTTTCACAAACATCCTGATAACCCACCTCCTTCCCACTCCCATATGAGCCAATCCCTCTTTGACCCTCCTAGGAATACCTGGCTACTCGGGTTCCCCTTGGCAGAGGGAAGGCAGCATCACTTTTTCCTCCATCAAAGAAATGAACAAACAGCAAGATAGAAGAGGACAGCATCTTGACTACCTTTGCTTTAGATTTTGTCAATTTGGGGTTTTGAGTTTCTCACTTTATTAAACACATTTTCCTGCATGTGTGACTACAAATGTATTGGACTCTGGTACTGGCACTGCAGCAGAGGATCAGGTGGTAAGGTGGGGGTTGAAGGAGTAAATATAGTTTCTGCCGTGTGATCATCTCTCCTCTGTTTATAAAGCCTTCAGTCTTTTCCTGAATTACCCCGTGGGTAGCTTAGTAACAGATATGATGGCCCATTCTTTAGCAGACTTTAAAAAACCCTAGAAAATATACCGCCATTCTAGAAAGAAACAAACAAAACTAATGAGCCGAAGGTGTTGTCATGGAAGTGTTACTTACCAGCGTGGAAGGGGCAGCTGCCCTTCACTGAGCTCTGCTGAACAGGCAGAGCACAAAGCAGAGTTCTCTGTCACGTACAGCCGGGAGGCTGCGGGCTCTGCAAACACTGTTTGTACAGATGACGAGTCCCCCGCCGCCGCGAGTGATCAGTGCGCCACGGTCAGGGACATTAACACGCTCACAGACACCCTGGATGATCACTTGCAGTGTCCATTGCCATGCAGACGGCACATTAGGGGGAAGCTTGGCTAAGCTGGGTAACACTGAGCCTCTCCATTTGCATGCAGCACAGGAAAGCAAGAAGTGCTCAGCTCCTGTTTAAAGGCAGCTACTGCTGCTTCACTGGGAGCTTTGGCCTTTTCAGTGGGGAACCCAGGAGACAGACTGTCAAAACAGAAGTCTCTTGTTCAAACTACCAAGCTTAGAAAGGGGGAATAATGAAAATAAATAAATAAATAAATAAATAAGTTTAGAAAGGCTCAGATCAGTCAAACCAAAGAGAGTTGTTGTTTCTTGGTTGACTTTTTTTTTCTTTTCTGAAGTTATCTGGTTATTTTGAGTTGGTTGAATACAGAAGCAAGAAGTGTGGGGTTCATTTGAGGTCTTGAAGATAAATTCAAGTTCAGTTTTGCAAACAGACAAACAAATAAAAGACGACTTACACAGTGGAGGTCTTGTATTTCTTCATTGTATTTCCCCTGCTTTGTACAAATCTTTCTGGAAATCTCTGTAGCAACTCCTACTAACTGCTGTGATGCCTACTGTGCAGGGCAGAACTGATCAACTGCAGAGAATCCTCCCAATTTAATCTTTTTTTTTTTTAATGTGTCAAATTCCTTCTCTTTAGTAATCCCCCTTATTCCCTTAGGAGCTGAAAGAAGATTTAATTGTTAAATTTGCATAGTAATTCAGCAAATAAACTCTCCAGTCTTGTGTAGATCTTTAGTCACTGCAGGCTTCATTTTAGTCATAAATCACTTCCCTGTGGTCAGTCATGATGGCATTTCATACACAGGAGGCTGATGCAGAGAAATAATTGAGGGACTGTCCATGTGGGGGCTTTTGCTTTTAGGGCTACTCTTTAATAATGTAGCTTATTGCAAGGTTATTTTTAGAATGGAGCTTTGCAGGTGGATTGTATTTGCCCTTTCTCCACAACTATCCATGTCATAAAATAGTCCTGCTGTAAAAGGCTTCTGTCTGGTAGACCACTTGCAGCAATTCTACATATGAGAAATAGTTTAAATCCTATTTAGTGAAACAAAACACAAAATACAAGAGTACCATGATTGTTGCTGGAGCAAAACAAAATTTTGATTTTAAAGATCATTTGCAAGTATGAGGATTTGCAGGGCTTCTACAAGACATGGGAAAGGTGGAACATTGTTGGAACCAACAGAAAACTCCAGGTTTCTAAACACAGTCCACAATGCCTCATGCTAACATCTAGACACTTCTAAAATCATGACACAAGAAGTTGGATTGCTAGGTTCAGCTGTCCACTGGTGTGGCCACACAATTCAGTGGTGCAGCTTTAGTATTTAGGATTTTGATGATAAAACTGCCCACAATTCTCTTTGCACATCTACTCTGCTTAACTGAATCTGTTCCCAGTGACAAAGCATCTTGATAATCTACAATCTCAGTAATGAAGAGGAAACTCCACATTTGTCAGAAAGAGATAGTAGCCTGGCTGAAGGTGTGTGGAGCTCCTACCTTTGATGGTGGCAAGCTGAATTATTGAAAGTGTCCTTTCTCCATGAAAGTGAAGAGGTTGTGCAGCCTCCATTCTTTGAAGTTTTCAAGATCCAACCAGACGAAGTCCTGAGCAGCCTGGTCTGAGCTCATTGCAAACTTAACTTGGCTACTGAGGACTAATATACAAACTTTTCTTTAAACGGTTTATTCAGGTTTCAGCAGTGCATTAAGAAGCATGTATTTCACTTCAGGAGGAAGCTGAATGCTTCAGATCCAGATCACATTATTGAGTTTTGGAAGAAGTCAGCCAAAGAGAGTAGATTCCTGACAACATCCACAGATCTGCTTACAGAGAAATAAGCACAAGAATTCAGAAAAGTAGCATAGCCCCTTCCATTAGCTCTGCTTAAAGCTCCAAGCACAGCCAAGCTTACCATGATAGGCCTTGCATTGTTCCACTACCCACTCACCAAGACTGGGCTGCATCTGCCTCTAAGCATTGACTATGTCCAGCCCCTCTTTTAGTTCAGACAAAGCCAGAATTAAACAGGTAAATGCCTCACTTCGTCACAGATCTGTGCTGATCTCTGCTGAAGAGAGTCGTAATAAAGTATATCCCACAGAAGACACTGGCTGAACTTCCCTTTTTAAGTGAGGAATAACATCTTCATGATCTATCACATGGATGGAGTCTATGGTTACTTCTAGTAAAGTATACCATCAAATATCTGAATGAATTATTATTTTTGAATGAGACACAAACCCCATGTGCCACTGCCAAAATGTTCTTTCCAGCTCACACTGAAGTTGCTAGATATGTCTGACTCAGGAGGCACTGTTCATTTCCAATTCCAAGGCAACTCAGCCATTTTTGCCAGGAACACTTGGACATACCTATTTCAGGCTATTTAAGAAAAATGTGTGCATGGCGTGCTGAAATTTAAGCTTCATGAACATCTGTGCCTTTAACTGATAAAGGAAATATTGCAGAAGTAGGTCTGAAGAAATAAAACTGCACCTTAAGATCCACAAAATGTTCTAGGGAAGTCCTCCTAAGGGAAAACATCTCAAATGTTCCTTGACGCTTCCCCTCAAAATCTACATGATGCTGCTGCTTGCAATGTGGTGCATGCTCTACTTCATTCTTGTAAAATTATCATCTTAAGGCAGCCCTGCTACAGTGCAGTGATGCTGGGTAGTATCTGCCTGGTATCTCTCCTACAGCTGGCTGTGTTTTCAGAGGGCCTACAGAAGTACAACTGATCTCAGTAATTAAAGGTAATCTCTGATACACACACCTTGAGATAGTTGTGGGAATCTTGCGTACTTGGTTTTGAACTGTGAGAACTTCCCAGCCTTACCTTTCCTCCAGCCTTACACCTGCACACTTTTTTGTTGTTGCTGTTGATGTAGGAGATGTATAAGTTCTGTATTGACCTTTTAAAACTTCTCACTGTATATCTTTTACTTCCATTGGCAAAGAAAACAGCTGCTTTCTCAAGGTCAACTGTTTGCACCAAGTTTATCATACTGAACTGTGTAATTACACTTTTGCATTCAACAACAGTCAGTCCCCACTATCTGTAAGGCAAGCCATTTCTCAGGAGTTATGAAATCAAATGGGGGATTTATTGACAAATGATTGGTTATCTCCAATTCTTGTTCCCAAGGAAGAGGTAAAAAAAAGGAAAAGGTAGTTTTCCTTGGGATATGAGTGTACACAAGCATAACAAGGTAATTGTGAATGAGAACAATCTACAAGCATTTCCTCCCACTGAGGCAGTGTTCTTGGGACTGAGGAAATTTAACTTCTTCGGACTTCTGAACAATCACTTGCATACACCATGACTTACAAATAGGTGGGATCTTGCAAGTAATACAACACAGAATTCCACATCTTTGTCTCATAAAAGTCACATTAAATTATCAGCCTAGTGCTTTCCTAGCATATTGTCTCACAGATCTTGAAAGAGCCATCCTGGTGTTGGGGGAACAGTTATCTAGGTGATAATCAGTGCTGAGACCTCAGAGCAGCACAAAGAAATCTGAGAGCTATATAAACATTCAGCTGAAATTCCTTTACGCAGACAATTTTC
Source organism: Picathartes gymnocephalus (assembly GCA_013390045.1). Taxonomy (NCBI): domain Eukaryota; kingdom Metazoa; phylum Chordata; class Aves; order Passeriformes; family Picathartidae; genus Picathartes; species Picathartes gymnocephalus. The sequence continues at coordinate 269,755 of WEKY01026545.1, read as the reverse complement.
CCTCCACTATTCTTCTGAACTCCAAAAGAAGCATAAGCCCTGACTCAGGCAATGCGGAGTGTTTGCTCTGGCACCCAAGCCAGCAGATGTGACTACTTGGCATCCTTTCCTGAGACTTGAACCTCATGGTATGTCTATGCCAAATGTATCCACATTATGCAAGAGTAATGGAAATTCGCCAGGCAGAGCAATGTTATGTTTTCCTAGATAAATGTTGCTCAGTTTAATTTTGAGGAACTGACTTATAAAAGCCTCAGTGATTACCTCGTTTGCCTAACTGTCTTCATTCGGTGAAATCCAGCACTTTTACTGGCACAGATAATATATGAAAAACATGAGGGAACAAGTGCATTAGAGCAGCAAAAGAGGCCAAGCAAATCTCCTGGTGAAAGGTGAAGCATCCACCCAAAAAAAAAGGTTTCTTTCCTCCTTGGAAGATAAGCTGACTGCACAGAAAGACCACTAAGAATAGTTTCCCATCTGACATGGTTCAAGTGACTCAAGTTGCATGGTCACAGTGAGCTGTTGATTTCTGTTTTTTCTTTTCTCCAGTTCCAGGCAAAGCTCACCATGGAAAAATGCTGGGATGAAGGTCATTTGCTTTTGGCAGCGCCTGAAAAGTGAGACAGAAATGTAACAATTTGTGCTACACAATACCTGCAAAATATAACGAAGGAGAAAATTAAACACAATTGAACAAAAATGTGCATAGGATTAGCCAACTGAAAGACATGCATTAAAATAAAAAGTTATCTTGATTATTTTCACCCTGCCCTTCATTTGAACCAACTACTATTTGTCTACAGCCATCATATCATGGCAAGACCTTTTACTTCATATTTGCGCACTTCTCATTAAAATATAGTCCTCTTTCTGCCTGTGGTCTCTGACCACACTCCCAAAAATGTATGTGTAACTTGTTACCATCAACAGACAAAGGCACTTGCCATAACCTCACTCAACAGTATTCAACTTGCTCCTGACATACACAGACCAGGCAGCCCAGACTAAGTAGAGTCAGGGATATGTGCAGGTAGCTACCATTCAGCTCTGAAGCTGAGGAAGGTTGTAAGTATCCCATAGAGTCTGTTTGAGGTGTAACAAAGCTATTGCCACCCAAACCACAGCCTGATAAAATGCCTGGAGCATGCAGTGCCTTTTGTTGCAAGATCCTTCACTCTACAAGGGGGAAATGCTATTGAAATTGGAGGAACACCTCAAGTAGCAGCAGGGGATTGCTGCTACGCTATTAGTGCAATTGATTGCTTCAGCAAATAGCCAGAAGTAGCCATTACTTCCCAAGTCACATCCACTGCAGTAATCAAGTTCTTGTTAACAAACTTCAACCATGAAGGAAATCCAAAAGAAACTGGCTTCTAACCCTGTACTTCACTTTCAGAAGAACTGAGGAAGACACAATGAATCACAGGGTTCCTGCTACTTATTATCCAGAGGCCAATGGAAAATGGAACCAACTTTCGCAACACTTCAAAAGGTTGTTTACAAACTGTTGGCCTAGAAGGAAAATCCTGGACACCATTCACTGTAGATGTCTTACCTAACCACTGGTCTGACATGCAACAAGCCATATTTATCCTTCAGGGATAGGAGTGAGTTGCTAATGTTTTACAAAGCCCCACATGAAGAAGAGTTACTACACAATAATGGCTGAGTGGATAATTCACAGTGAATAACTTACTCAATTAAAAAGTCCTTTTTTTTATCTGCAGACACTGTTGTGAGTTTCTCAGTTATTCTTTTGAAATTGTCTGAGTTATTTGTTGTCCACAGCGATTCATTGCAAGACTAGTCAAAAAAATGTTAAAACTCAGAATACCAGACAGAGAGCAGATATTTCTCTTCCTTGATTAGCTAAATGAGACATTTTGAATCAAGTCTCTGCTTCAATATTTAGACTTTTGAAACAGAAAATAGCCTTACTAAAATACTGTGTGATATTTATTTAAATGCTACTGTTTCAATAGCTGGTAGTAAACTCATTCAATAGACTATTTCTGAAACTCAGCAGAAAAAACATGAATAATCAAACAAGCTACTTAAATCATTTAAACACAGCATTAGCTGAGGGTTGAATAATGTTTGCCTACATGCAAACACAGCTGTCAGTTGCCCACAGCAGACTTTACAGGACATACCTTCAAATTCACACTAAGAAAGTGGTTTATAGATACAAGCTAAAACTAATTCTACTACTTCTTTCATACAAACTGAAAAAAAAAAAAACAACCCACAAAAAACAAGGAATTTTGAACAGAACAACTTCAATTATGTTACTCATTTTGGTCTGGGAAACACAGAGCCCCAGCTACACATATAAATCAGAAATGGTGAAATATAGGATGCCTTGACCACACTCATCAGGAACAAAAGATCAGTGCTCCCAGATTCCCTGATGGACTGAGTTGCTTGTTTACCCCCTACAAATGTTCCCCAGGGAAAAAAAAAAAAAGATCAGTTGTGTCAAGTTACTAAGAATCCTGTCCGCATATAAGAACAACTAAAAAAATCTTATGCATAATAAAACAATATTGAAAATACACATATAGAATTTGGCTGTTCTATAAAGTTCAGTGGTTACGTTGGTGTATTAAAGTGTATTTTGAGATGGTATTTTGGTTACATTCAATCTCCACTTGACACTTATAAGCAATTTAAGAGAATTAAAGTATTTCATATACTAGTTGTTATTCTTCCTGCTGAAGGGATAAACACGTTCCACAGAAGGGAAATTATAGAGATGCAAGTTACATGGGGTGACAGGGATGTAGAGCTAGGCAACATTCATGTTTCATTTTGCTAATGGATTGGGTTACAAACCTCCTCCTTAGTAAGAAGTGTATAGATAAAGAAGATGCACATAGTCTTTGCTTTTTTACTGCAGTCCAACAGGATGCTTTGTAAGTTATTCTTACCAAGTGTCAAAACGAGTCTAAGTGACAGATTATGTATTTGCTTACCTACATTTAACACTGGCATTTCTCCATTCACTCACACTATGGTAAATAAACTGAGGCTCTGGCTCCATATTCCCCCTTGTTTGATCTCAGTCTAGATCTGTGATGCCAAACCACCAGCACTGGCAAACAGAGATCTGGGCTGGCACCAATAGCAATGAGCAAACAACACTTTCAAAACATGTTTGATGCCAGATAGCAAAGAGCACCCTCCCTCCTTCAGGAGCTTATTGCTAGAAAGACTTTCAATTCTGAAAACACCTCTTGCAGATGGCTGCAAGGGCCAACAGGTCACTTTTTTTCTGCAGCCCTCAAAAAAGAAATCCATTATAGTTATCCCAAACAGTGACACATAGATAGTTCCTCCTGATCTAGTTCATGCAAAACTGTGTTTAAGAATGACCAAACCTAGCTCAGTAAGACACAAGAAGTACACCTGTACCAGCTAAAATTTTCAGCAAGTTCAACCATCATTTCAAACCTGTCACCTTTTAATAGGCAGGCATCTTCAGGAGGACACCATGAAACAAAAGCAGGATGAAGCAAAACAATAGCACACCAAAGCTAGGCAGGGCAAGCATGAGAAAAGGAGAGAGAAAGTGAAGGTATATGTTCTCACTAAGCTGCTGCCACCTGGCTATTGGTGGCACCAATTTGATTTATTTTTAGGTTTATTATTAGATTTATTATTAGGTTTAGTTTGGATATTAGGAAAAAAATTCTTCACAGAAAGTTGTCAAGAGCAGTCTGCCCAGGGAACTAGTGGAGTTCCCACCCCTGGAGGAATTATAAAAAGACATGTAGATGTGGCACTTGGGGAGATGTGGACTTTGCAGTACTGTGTTAATTGCTGGAGGTGAGGATCTTAACTGAACGAGTCTATGATTCTATCCCCTCTCAGGCCAGGTGGCACTCCAGGCAGGCACCGTAGGAAGGCCAGGGCAGACCCTCCAGAAGCAGCGACTACACCTCCAGTGCCTGGTGCACCTGTATCATGCGCCTGATGTTCCTGGAGGGATCAGTCTAGTCTGGCTCTCCTGCTGGGGCTTGGGCTCTCACTGAGTGCTCACACCGGCTGCTTTTACATCCCCGGAAACTGGGATGGCCACGTCGTTTCCTCTTAAATTACACCAGTCCCCACTCCGCACCCAAGGGGCTTCAAGAGGCTGTGGGGGCCGAGAGCGGCGAGGCATTGGATTATCCACAGGGCTAAAACACGAAGCGGCTCTCTGGGCTGGGAGGTGGAGGCGTTCGCTCACTCCTGCTGGCACCCAGAGCCGAGCCCACACCAGCACCCGGATCTCTGCCCATACCCACACGGACACGAGCGCCTTCAGCAGAGCCTGCGCCCACGGCCTCCCCACGGCCTCCCCACGGCGGCCCCGGCCCGAGCCCCGCTGCCCGCTGCCCGCCCGGCCGCGCCCC
>WEKY01026545.1:232805-265334 GCA_013390045.1 Picathartes gymnocephalus | reverse complement strand
GGCCCCGCCGCCGCCCAGCGCCGGCCGCTGCCCGCGTAACGCGGCCCTGAGGGCACCTCCGCCGGCCCGGGCCCCGCAACCCTGCCCGCACCGCCTGCCGCCTCTCCCCTGTCCCGACAGGGGTCCGCTCCTGCGAAGTGTTTAGAGGCACAAGCGAGGCTGTACGGAGCGGGGCTGCTCGCTCTGCAGGGGGGGAGTGTCACTGCATTAGTCACTGTCTGCCCGTCCCGCTTCCGCAGTTCAGGCTGTGCAGGGAGGTGCTTCCTGTTTAACTTGAAGCCCAGACTGACGAGAGTTTGGTGGCTGGGAGCTGACCACCGCTTCCCTTGAGGAAACTCTTGTATCAAAGAGGTTTCTGTGTAATAGCCCACCCTCTACTATTTGGGCAGCGCTGTCATCTTTACTGTGTATGGAAGCTAGTGACTGGTTGGGGGGAGGGGGTACTGCTGGAGAAAAAAAGCCAGTTATAAATGTGGATTATCTGAGCTGAGCCTTTCAAAGTTCACACCCCATGAAGCTGCAGAGCAGAGCCAGGCGGATGGGAGAGGGAGGTTTCATAAGAATCAACTGGCTCTTGCAGAGCAAGACCGGGGAAAAGTGGTCCCCTCAAGACAAATGTCATTGCCAGACCATATTGGTAAGATTGCAAGTTACAAATACAACTGAAGCCAGAGAATTTGCCAAAAAAAAAAAAAAAAAAAAGATAGAAAACAGATGCAAAACAACAAGATGCCAGAATAAAATGAATCTTAGGCCAGCGCTGGAACACACCACAATCCCTTGCCATTCAGGATGATTTAAATGGATGGAAAAGGGATTAAGGTCTAATCCAGCAGTTGCTCTGTTTGAATTAATCTCATAGGAGTCAGTCAGGATACGTATATTTAGGGAGGTGAAGAGAGAGAAGAAAGAAAGCAAGAAATTCCCGGATCAGGCCCTGAATATAATCTGAGGAGACTTGAAATAGTTCCTTGCACCACACTCATTTTAAAAGCTAATTATATGGTCCAGACCCTCACAGATATTTCAGAAAGAAAAGGTGACATTGCTAAATTTGCTGTTCTGTCTGCAATACTGAAGCCCACGTCTCCTTGCCAGTTGTTGGCTGCAGCAGAGGCAGTAGCCATTTCACTCACACTGGCTGGGGCCCTCTCCATCACTGCAGCACTTTCCTTGGCTGTGATCTTGCTTTCAAATGCCACTGATTTTCTGGGACAGTCCCAACTGTGAGGAAACTGTCCCACTGAGTCTTGGGTTTCCTGAGAGCCTGAGTGATTAAAGAGATTTTTCTTCCTTTTGAACTCAAACATTTTCCAGAACTGCCTTCTCTTCCCTGCGCAACTCTATCAATCTGAGGCAGGGCACTGAAATATCTACACCAACACTGCCAAAAACAGCCTTGCATATTTCCAAGCAGTTATGCAGCCTTTAGTAAATCACCTAAGCGTGAGCAAACTGTGCTTCAGGCAGTGCAGAAAAAGACAAATCCAAATGCAGGGGACAAAGAGTATCCAGGGAGGCTTGTGAAGACTCACTGGAAGGGAAAAAAAAATATTAAGTTCTAGCTCAAATTCCTAACACACAGTATCAGCAGATTTTTTTCTGCATGTGTGGATGTCCTTTACATGTGCAGGTGGATGTATCTGAGGCAGGAACCAGTTTGAAAAAAGGAATCTAACACCCAGCCCAGCGTGCTCCAGTCCAAGAACTGTGGTACTCATTTTAGCAGTTATGACTATGAATATTGCTGCGTTTATTGTTCTCCAGCAACCCTCAGCATCTCCAGAGGGACCAGCACTGCCTTTCAGAACTGAGATCACTCTCAATGATATTGGAATATTTAAAAAAAATCCAGACCATCATGGCATCAAAGAGACGTGAGATTAATCCTTCTTTTCACAAGTAACAAAGAGTAACACATTCAGCAAGTGTCCCGTTGTGATGTCCCACCCTTAAGGGGAAGGGAGCACCCAAAATTCACAGATGCTTATGGTCAAAAAGGAGTAACAAAAGTCAGAGGGTCCACAAAAGAAATTTACAGAGTTTTATCAGTAAATTATAAACCTGGCATGGAAATTGGTATAAATTAGTCCCTTCTTGCATAAGCCCATGGTGGTGGGTGCTTTTTATATTTATCTTGGTATAAAATACTATAGACCACAAGCTCTAAGAGAAGGGAGCCTTTTGAGGAGTCAGAGCATTTCTGATTACAGTACTTACCTGTTTGTTGGGAACTGAGGGAAGGGAGGGAATGGTATCACGCAGAGGGAAAAAAGTTACAAAATGAGAGTAACTAGGACTATGAGCCTTGCCTTCACATGTCAAAAGCAAATCAACAAATACATGTTCCTGCCTTTGTGGAAGTAAAGAAAGAGATGAATGCTGAATGGCAAAGCCATCTTTTCAAAAACTTTTAGCTCAGGTAAAAATTAATGAAAAATTCCAGTGGTCCCCAAAAGTAAATACTTAAACTGGGCTGGGTGTATGCAACTGAGCTGGGCATATGCAACCCACCCACCCACCAACAGTACAGTGCAGATAGGCATTGGGATCTTGGGATACATTCAACCAGTGATGAGAAGCAAGTACACTGGTAATGCCACTTTGCAGGCAACAGGGATCACAGCTGGGATCCCAGACTTCCAGCTCTGGCCAAACACTGAGGCCTGGGTTTGCTCTTCAATGCTGTTTTGAGCATTAAAAATCACCTACCTTCAAACATCACTGTACTCTCATTTTTCCAGGAAAATGTTGGCATTTATATTACCCTACCAATATCAATTGTTCATTTGTGTCTATTGCTGTACAGCTTGTGCACTGGAAATGTGTTTTGGCTTTAATTCAAATCCACTTCAGTGCCCCCAAAGAGATCTTCATTGTTCTAAAGGCTTGCTGAGATTGTTTCCAGTTTATACACAACTGTTTCTAAACCCTGGGACCTGTGCTTTTGGTTGTCTATCAGGAAGGAGTGGCAAAGATTAAAGAAGTGCATGCCTTTGGCTGCATACTTTAAAATAAAAAGCCGTGGTTTTCAGGAACCTCTTTTAAGGTGTAATAAATCCGACTTTCTAAATGCCCAAGGCTGTGTTTATCTAGAAGTATCTTGGGGGAGATTGCTATGTCTATTAATCTGTTTTCCTGTTTCCTTACCTCAGGGCTTAAGGGCTGCATAAACCAACCAGCTAGAAGGCTGTAAGGAAGAGTCTCCACAGACAAGTATCTCCCTCTGCTTTCTGTTCTTAAGCAACACTCCTGGTGCAGGGAGTCATTAGACACTCTTATAAAGCACGAGCAGTAGGTGAGGGTGATATGGTAGGGACAAACCAGCATGACCTCTGTCTTAGAAGAAACCTCAAACCTCTTCAGGACCTTTAAAAGAGTTAACAAAACAGTGGATAAAGGACAACCAGTGTCTGTATTTTATTTAGACCTTCAAAAGGCTTTTGATAAAAGTTCCTGAGAAGAAGCTATAAAGGAAACTTAGTAACCACAAGGTGAGAAGTAAAGTCCTGCATGGATAGGGGGAGAAAAAAAGCCCACAGCTGAGAGAATGGAAACAAAGAGGAGGAACAAAGGTCCATCTCAGCATGGAAAGGGCTTCCATGTAGGGTGCCCCTGAGATTAAAAATATGACACGTGCCTGGGATATTTATTAATGATTTGAAGACCATGGTGAAGAGCAAAGGTGACAAAGTTTGTGTCATGAGAAATTGCAAAGGATGAAAAAATTAAGACAACTGAGATAGTGAAAGAAATTAAACACTTGCAGGAAAAGAACATTTTGTAGAGAACACTTCATACTACTTATGTGTGTGGGTAGGTTTTGAATTTCTTTTAAACATCCCCGAATACACCAGGCACCTGTACAGTCAACTCAAGGAAGCTGACTCCTGACGATGCAGTGGTGGTCAAGAAAGCATCAGTCTTTTTGAAAAACTTATGAAAAAGTTTTTTTTAAAAAAGGCAATAAAGAAAAGACTACAATTCTGTGATTTCATATTAGCAGATGGCATGACCTTTTTTTGCCTTGACCATCACATTCAGGTTCAGCCCACCCTGCTCAAAGGAGAAACAACAAAAGGAGCGGGTGAAAGGTCCAGTGAGGCTGGGCTTCTTCTGGCTCTGCTCCTCATGCTTAGGTTCTCTGAGGCCTGGAAAATCAGAGGCTATATTGGTACAAAATATATCAGATAAACTTAATAAATATCTCTCTTGTACCAAGAAGGCCATGTCTTTCCATGTTACACTATAAAAGCTTTGGCACATATTTAAACTAGAGTAATGAAATATATTTTATTGCACTGTAATTTAGTTTATTGGGCTTTGACAGCTACCATTATTAAGAATTGACACTTTAAAATCAATATTTACTTGGGGCTGACAATTATCACATTTTAGAGTTTTTGCTCAGTCTCAGATTTTTGGTCACTTCTAACAATAGGCAAAGAGGCTGCACTCTACATTTGAGAAGGTAAGATCCAGGGCTGAGAAGCATCCACAAGACTTACTCAGTAAAAATGCACACTACTAGAAGAAAATACATGTTTTTAACCTCTGGGATCTAGTTCTGAGGAGAAATATGAGAAAGGGAGATTTAATTTACTTTTAGTTACTGTATTTAAACATAAAATTATGAGCTACATTAAACCTGTTGTGGGACAGATAACAACCACATAGATAGGTATAGCATAACAACTTCTAGAGAGAGAACAGGAGAAAGTCTCATGGTTGATCACTGAAGAATAAGGGTCATCTCAATTCACTTCAGCTATCTAAAAGCTTGGTATTGAAATAAAAACTTGGCATTGGTAGTGAAAGGAGAGCGACAAGCCCATATCCAAGGGATCATTCTCTAGAGGTGCCTATGAATCCTATGTTTCTTGTATAATCCCCTTTATCTCTTGATTCAGACTCAGTTATAACCTTCTCTGAAGCAGGGTATCTTTAAAAAGGTACCTGTGCTTATTCTGGCTGCGATAGAGTTAACTTTCTTCATAGCAGTCCTGATGGTGCTGTGCTTTGTGTTTGTGTCTAAAACAGTGTTCATAGCACACTAATGTTTAAGCTATTGCTGAACGGTACCTGCACAGCATCACAGATTTGCTTTTTTCTACTCTGTCCCCACTTCCTGGAGCAAATAGGTAAAAGGTGAGCAAGCAACTGGGAGGGGACACAGTCATGACAGCTGACCTGAACTGGCTAAAGGGATGCTGCACGCCATATAGTGTCATGCTCAGCAATGAAAACAGGGATAAAGAACAAGGAGCTTTTTTGCTTCCAAAGTGTTCAGAGGTTGGAGACTGGTTGTTCTGCTTGTGGTTTTCCTTTTCTTTTTCCTTCACCAATTAAACAAGTTTTCTCACTTTTGTTTTTTTCCTTTTCTGTCCCCCATCCTGCTGTGGGGGCAAGGGTGAGTAAGCAGCTGTGTGGGATCCTGGCTGCTGGACAGGAGCAGTCCACCACAATAGCAATTATCCTGTGTTCCTAAATGAACTGTCTGCACATATAAAGGGCGAACCAAGACAAATGTAAGTCTCGTAAAATGGGATTAAAATAACACCAAAAAGGATACTTTTGAGTAAGTCATAGAGATATGGGGGCTGGATTACCCTTACTGAGTGGAGATTTCTGCAGAACACCTCAATAATATTTTCTGGATTCACACAATCTCTGTCTCAGATGATGGTTTGCCTATCCATCCCACATGCATAAAACAGATTCCTGTGCAAAGTTATATCTATGAAGCAGTATTTAATGTGCTCCTGAACAATCCATCTGAGTCCTGTGCCTGTGGCGATATCACAGGAAATGCCAACACACAGCACATAAAATGTCAGCTTTCCACAAAGCAAGAAAATAAATGCTATTCCTTTATGCTATAATATGATGCCTCATGCAGTTTTCTTCTAGGTTTATATTTGGTTTCCTGAAGTTTTTGAAGCAGGAGGATACACTAACCTCCTTCATAGGGCCATGACAATGGGATCAGTGTAGTGAGGGAGACTGATAGCTTTGATATCTGCCATGTGGCCACAAGTAAGCCACCCCATCTCTCTGTACTTTGTTTTTCTTCACCTATCTAGATCGTTTATTTGAATGTAATCTCTTTAGAGGGAAACTGTCTCAGGCATTTTAGGCACAATGGCAGAGATGGCTGACCTCTGATGTATTAGAAAGTGCATGGTGGCTAACACAGACACATAGGCAGTGTACTGCAGTGAGCTGTGGTGCCTGGGAATCTAACAGCTGTTGACCTCCTCATGATCCTTTCCATGGCTAGAGGAATCTGACTGGATATACTGTTGGGTTCCATGGCAAACCACCAAAGTTTGCCTCCACAGATGCTCCTGGTTTTGCTTTCTCCTACAGTCTCGGATTAGGGTTACCTTCCCACCATCACAGTCTAGTTACTACTATTTTTCACAAGCCTCAGGAAAGGCAAGCTGGCAACCGTGGGCCTGCTAGGGAACTCTCAACCCCATCAGGTGCACTGCATAATTGTAGCCAGTAATGGGGATGACTGTCAAGCACACTTTCCATTTCTGCAGTGGGAGCTTCTGCAAAGTCTGGAGACAAACAGGGAGGAGGGTCTAGGGACTGGCAAGCTGCTCTTAGCAGAAGTCTCTTAAATAGAGGTTAAAAATAACTTCTGTTGATTTCTGACCAAAAGTCCTGAGAGAAGAGGGAGGAGGAAGAGGAGGATTCCAGCCCTGGGAGCAGCCAAGCAAAGCAGCATGTCCCTGGCACAGGAGGAGCGGAGGACATGCCTTCTGCAGGGATTATGCAGAGCTGCTGGAAGTGAAGCCTGAAAACAGGCAGAACGGAAGCTTGGAAACTGAGCCCTGGGCTGAAGCGGGTAATTTACCTTATTTGAAATAAAAACAGCTTAAGTTGAAGCCAGCCGGAAATTCAGCTGACTTGAAGCTGCAAGCAAAATTAGCATAACACTCTGCAGGTTGAAACATGGGGGAAGCAGTCTGAGGGATTGAGCCTTGACGTCTGGCAGTGTAAGGAAGCTGCTACTGCTTCTGCAGTGCTATTCAAAATTATCCCTTAAAGCTAAAATCATTGCAAGACCAAGCTAGAAGACCATAATAATGCCTGTTGGCCTTAACTGCAACAAGCAAAAAAAGACAACTGCAGCAGAATCATCATTAAAAGGAATAAGACTATGACTAGCCCCCCCAGATTGGCAGAGCATGGTAAGACTGAAACTGACAGACTGAAACATCTCAGCCAGGAGTCTGTCAGTGTGAATCAGTGTAGCTATGCCACTGACTTCCACAGTGAAGCTGGGCCAGTTCATTCCATTAAGAATCCAGATCTTGAATGCAAGTAGGTATAGCCTGTGTCCTGCAAAGGGCTCTGTGCTGGGCAGAGGGTGGGGGAGGAAGGGGTCACCATTCACCATATCATACTGAAGGACCCAAGGTAGCTTTCATGACTTAGCTCCAGCAATCTAATCCTAGAAGTCTTCTAATCATAGTGGTCACCAGTGAGCAATGTGAGCTAATGTATCCTGCTACTGCTGTTTTACTTATGCCGGTCCCCAGGCTAATTCCTGCAGAGCTAGCTTGTAGAGATAGCCTATATAATTCAACACTACACAGCACTGGCAAACCCTTTAGGAGTGTGGCTGTGTATGTGTGCAAGCAAAAGAGCACAGTTAAGTGACGCTGTACTCCCAGACTTTTGTATATCTGGGAATTTTTCCCATGTACTGATGACCAAACATCCAGTTCTTTTCCTGCTGTTTACAAACCAGTTCCTATGTCAGTAAGTGGCTTAATTTGAATGACATAGTGATTAATGTAGCCTGCTATAATAGGGCACCAATGCTTCTGCTTCTGAGTGTTTCCCCTGAACTTACACTAGCAGCAACAATGGTAACCTCTTCTTCATATTTGAAAGCAGTGCTTCCTCAAATATGGAGATTTTGCACCACTATGCTAGGATGCAAAACAATGTCATTGTGTGCAGAGCAAGATGGTGTTGTGTCTGAACACCAACATATTCTTACTGCAAGGTAATATTTTTGCAAGACCTGGAGTGGATTTTCTGGACTACAAATACCTGAGGAATCTTACTGAAAGGATTCTTTCAAAAGGGATCCACAATATGTATTTTCATGCAGAACATGCAGAATAGTCACTGTGTCATTAGCATGCCATCTACCACCATTTTATTGACTTCATCTGAGTTTTGTTACAATACCCCAGTGTCTCAGGATCTCTGCTGCCTTTAAAGGAACAAGCAGCTGGGTGGAACATGTGATCAGAGAGTTCACCAGTGTTTGCAGTGAAGCATAAACATGAATGAGCCTAGACATGCTTGGAGGTCCAAGAAAGTATTAATAAAACTTGCTCAGTGTTTTTAATGAAGTTGTTTGGAGCAGTAAGATCCCAGAAGTCCAACTTGAGGAATATGCACACTTGTAACTGAAGAGACAGTAAATGCACATTTTCTAAAGGAGTAATTTCTATGTCATTATCTTCTGCCTATAAAAATACAGGTCTTAGCTGAAATTTTGAGATGAACTAACTTCTATATATCATGGATTACACACACATAAAAGGAGCAAAAAATACACAGTGAGCTTTTTTAAAATCTGTTTTTCCAGAAAGAAATACTGTTGCAGACATAAACCTTTTTCCCGTTTGCCCTGGGCCCTCCTTGAAATACGCTGTATGGACAATACGCACCAAACCTCTGGCTGTCTCTAGGAGATATTCATCCTGTCTCTCCTTGGCAAGCTGGGTTTCCTGTCCAGCCCCACAGGATTTATTGCCTCATTGTGGTGGAAAAAAATTGAGGCTAGTGACCGACCATATATGGGTATGGAAAAACCAAGATGAGCTAGAAGGGGAAAAAAAAGAAAAGTGGGTATAATTACAAGTCAATTAATTATAAATCATTATAAGGATAAGAGGAAAAGAACAGCATGCAGAAACCTGCAAGAAATACAGGTGTTCTCTAACTTTCTCCCTCCGCCCCTGTGGATTAGCAGGTCTGAGGAGCAGGGCCCGTACTGGCACCGTGAACCATCTTCACATCATCTGGGTGGGATTTCTGGCCACTGATGAGCTCAAAGTAGATTAACAATGCAGCAGCACCATTAAAGAAAGCAGTGGAAGGAAGCTGAGAGGCTGAGATCTTTTGGTCAGGTTGGTTTTTGCTTCCATTATTGCCTAGTAACATATAACTCTTTATGGGGGCATAAAATTGCTCTTTACTAATGTTTTTCTCATTCAAAGGTCAGCAAAGCCACAGTGAAAGTTAAAGAGGAGGAGTGCACGACTCAGTGGGACTGCTGAAAGCAGCCAGCCGTTTTTGGAGAAGAGGAACTTAATCTGCTATCTCATAAGGGACAGCCTGTGCCAGTTGTCATCACCAAAGGCTGTGAGCACGTGTGGCAGACAGGGTGGCAGCTGCGGGGCTGCTTTTGCCACCGTGCAGATTTACCCAGTTCATACAAGGCTGGTAAAAGCCACAAGCCTTCTTTATTAAAAATGGAGTACAGACCAAAACATGACAGGCCAGAGTCAAAGCAAAGCAGGCCAAGGTAACTGAGTCCCATCAGGAGTGGAAAATGGCCTTGACTCATTCAAAAGAGTCAAAAACCCAAAGAGTGCTTTTTTCAGAGGTACCGTTCCAGTTCTGACTCAAAGGCACAGGCAGCACAAAGCAGCGTGGCTCCACAGATTGTTCACACCAAATCAGCTGCTGGCCAGTGTGTTAAAAAAAGCCCTTAAATTGTCAGTTAGTCTGTGCTTCATTATTTGCTTCTTACCCATTTCTAGTGAATCTATACCAGCTCTGATAGGCGACAGTGCCATTGAGAATCTGCTGATTCAAATCCCTCCCTCCTCAGCAGAAAGCCAGTGGGAGGAAGGAAGAAAGAAACCCAACTCGACATTCTATTTTTCCCCTTTCAAATAAACCCTAAATTGCTTCTTTAATGCAGTGGACGTTTTGAGCAGGGTAGGAAGCTCTGATACAGAATGGGGCTACAATTTTGTTAAAGACAAGCTCTGCAGCAAGCCTGTGAACTCCAATAAATTTGTAACTCTGTTCCCAGTCAGGAACAGAACAATAGCCTCTCCTGTTTAATTGTGGATTGCAGCAAGTGGTTTCGTGCTCAAACCCTCTTGTAATGTAGTCCTCTCCTTTTAGTCATCAAAGGTGATCTCTGCCAAAGCAGCTGACAGTTGCATTTGATCAAGTGTAATAGGAACAGTCAGATCTTCCAGGATCCTTGTAGTTACCCATTTTCCATGTGTAATTCCAGTCTATTTCATACAAGTTTAATATGACAACTGTATTACAAAATTAGAGGGAGGATTTGGGGTGGGATGACTCACTGATTTTTTTTCTTTTTTATTAGAAAATATGATCTCAAAAACAAAAGCCATTTTCTATTCCCAGCCCTGCTACTGAGACCCTGTATGACCTTGAACAACCTTTGATATCTAGATCCCTTCTTCCACTTTGCCTGTCATTGCAATTTAGACACTGCGAGCTCAGTGGTGCAGTGACTGCCTGGTTTTGGGGTCCCAGCATAACAGCTATGACAGATGAGTGTGCAGTTAGAGTTGGTGGCATCTGGGCTTTAACACCACTCACGTATATGTTAGTAGCTGTATAAATATTTACATTTATCACAATATATATATGTATCTGTGTATGCAAATGTGCTCCATAGTGATTTTAAATTTGAGAATGAGTACTTTAAGGATAAGGAATCCCAATTTTAAAACCAAGAAAGAAGACCCAACCTCCATTCTTCAATACGACTGCATTTCAAATAGATTTGCCAGCAGAACTTCTTTTGGACTCTGCCCTGTGGTTTTGACAGTTCACTTTACATTGACCCTGGCAAAGCAAAGCAAAGCAAAGCAAAGCAGAATGTCTGTTCCTTGTGCCCACTGCTGTCTGGACCCACCAGTGATGCTCAGGGGTGTTCTCTAGACTACATCCGCTATGCAAAGATTCCATTCTCTGTTTTATTACACCACAGGTCAGGAGGAGCATCAAATCCCTCTCACTTGTGTCAGATGTCAGCATTTGGGAAGGTGGTTGGTGGTGGGGAGGGGAGGACGGAAGACAGTCAAAATGAAAATGGTTTGGTTAATTAATTGCAAGCAGTGCTTGAAGGACCAGCACGTATATTTAATCAGTTGCCTAGTAACAAACGGTGTATGATGTGAATGCTATCAGCCCGCAGCGTGAGCAAGGGATGGACCCTTTCTGTTTTTATCAGCTGCCAGCATGCATACTCTGGGCGTTGCATGCCCTTGTGCTCAGAAGGGCTGCTCTGCCACCTCACAAGAGCTGCGTGGTAGCAAGGGTCCCCCCCATTTTGGCTCTGCCATTCCTGCTCCTCCCCCAGACATCTCAGAGAGAAGACTGTCTCTTCTTACAGGGAGTGACCTTTTCAGTGGTGAATCAAATGACAAGAAAAATTATCCAGATCTCCCCTCCCCTCCACCCACCTTTTCTCTTTATGAAGTTATCTACACTTTGGGAATAGAGCTCAGGCATTGCTGCTGCTCACGTTCTGTTACTGACACCAGTGTCACCATTAACAGTATATATCTTCCATAAAAACCTGTGCAGAGAAAACCAGAAAATCATTGGCACTGGGACAGAGGCAGAATTAATAAGAAAGTGGGTTTGTTGGTTGTTGGGGGGTTTTTTGTGTCTTTTTTTTTCCAGTGACCTTAAAGAAAGAAGGGCAATGGATGGATAGATGGGATTGCAGCACATAAAACCAGCCCAAGACAAACTGTACAGTTCTGTTTCCTGTAGGTGAAAAAATAACTCATGACCTGACAGGCAACTGAACATTGAGTACTCCTTTGGTGCTAGTTTTAGGAGGGAATTTGACAACAAGAATTTGCTTGTAGTTTTCCACCACCCGTATACCATTATGTTAGCTGGGCCTGATATTGCAAGGACACAAAAAATGCTCACGCTGCCTGTCCGTATTGCAAAAGAGAAATAAAAAAGAGAACATCCATAAAATAAAAGCTCCCATTTATGTTTTAACGTGCCACGACAATTGTTTGTGTGTCCTTATCAGGGCTTTCTCTCCTCCCTCCCCCCTCTCCATTTGTAAATCCCATTGGATAAAAGACTACA
Source organism: Picathartes gymnocephalus (assembly GCA_013390045.1). NCBI lineage: Eukaryota > Metazoa > Chordata > Aves > Passeriformes > Picathartidae > Picathartes > Picathartes gymnocephalus. Next base: position 253,193 of record WEKY01026545.1, on the reverse strand, counting down.
TCTTCCATAAAGAATTCCCACCAGAAATCTTTATACATCCTCCATCAGTGAAATATTCTGCTGTCATGCTGAGCAGAAGCTAATCTAATTAAGACGGGATCTGCTAAATTTAATAGCCTGCTATGAATTTTTACGGACATCTGGTAACTGGAAGATTGGAACGACTCTGACACATCAAATACACATTGTCCAAATGACCAGTATCAGGCCGATTGTTTTCCCTTTCTCGGTCACTTGTAGCTGATGTAGGATGCAATCGCCCCCTCAGGATACACATGTGTGACTCCATCTGAAGTTAATGGGGGTTAAGGTGCGTACATGTTGGAAAGCAGAACTGGGCCCCCCATGCTTCCTCTAATGTTGTTTTTTCCTGATTAATGAAGGATCAGGATATACCTGCATTATATTTCATTGTTTTCAAATACTGTAAACAATATAGCAGGAGCTGAAATATCTGTTAGCACACATGTCTTTGGTATCTAGAAGTTATGAACCCAAACCAGACTGGCAGCTTTCCTCAGTTAAAGCCCTGTATGACATCCTCGGCTAAGCACAGTATTTCCAGTGGGGAGCAGAGGACCTCCACAATTTTAATCATCGCTTCCTGACCCAACAGTAAGCTGTTAGCAGGAGAAGGCAGGGGATGGAGGGTTGGATTGTTGGGGCTTTTATCCCTTAAGCTTCTAGTATGAAAATGAGTTGAAACCTTCTAGAGGTCCCCAAGAAACGATGACTTGAGCTGTTACAAGGCTGGTCCCATCCCATGGGCTGTTACTTTAAGAAAGGATCACATTTACAGAAGTGCAGGTCTTTCTCCCCATCTTCATGGGATTGGGATGCAGCCTGAGAATGCCACATTAATGAGCTCCTGGCACTCTTGTGGTTTACTAACTCATCAACAGGAAAGATCACGAACATTATTTCCACTTGGTAGATTCCATGAGTGTCCATCTCTCCCAGGTCTCACTCTGAGCTTCCTATAATAAAACCACAAATACACACACACATACATAGTTTACATTCATAGTTATGTAATTTTCAGACAGGGAATACATCACACAAGGCACAATGCCCAATTTTTCAGAATAAAGAGTTTGCACTTTAAAACATATATTTCCTTATTTGCTGTCTTGGTAAAGAAACCATTTTTCTTAGACTCCCCTTAGCTCCACACCCATAATAAATGGTTCAAGTAAATTCAGCAACACAGTGGGAGTTGTGTCAGCCTGATGTGATGAGTTGGCACTTGAAAATTTAATCTCTTTACCATCCACCAGCCTTAAATCTGTGTAGTGTGACTTTTAAACACATGCCAAAGAGCAGGGAAGTTACAATGCTGGCTTACAGATTATTTAGGTGCTGGCTTCATGAAATAGGAACACACTCATACATTGCCAAGTGAAGAACACTGGGCTCCATATAAATAAAAACCTCCCTGAAGTAATATAAATGTTGGTTTAGTTAAGTTGGAGCATCTGTAGTGAGAAGAGACAGGAAATCCAGCTGAAAGGATTGGGTTTGCCAATGGTACAGCACTACACACACTGTGCAATGGCCAGTGCAAGTCAGTGTCATGCCTGGGGTGCTGCATTGATTTACTCCTTTTGCAGAGTCTGGAGAAGTTTTGCAGGACTTTTGCAGTCAGCTCCCTGTCTCTCCCACAGCAAGGTGGGCACTGCTGCACTGTCTGAGGAAAACAACAGAACAGCAGGTCTCCCTCACCACCTGCTGCCCGGTGTTGTAAGAGCTGGGGGACCTCACAGCCATAAATTTGCTAGCCATGCCCTAGTCTCCCTTCATCCCATTGCACAGCAGTGCTTCCTTCCAAATGTGGACCTCTGCACTTACAGAGGAACAACTTTACTCCACAGTTAGGACATGTCATATGTTCTTGGCAAGTCACGATCTTGATCTGCTGTGGATAAACTGTCTGAATGAACACGAACAGATGCAGTCTGCAGAAGGATGTCTATGACTTCGTTAGAGTGACACCGAATCAATTGTGTGAACCAGGTTAATGTTGCTTATTCTTTCTATGCAAAATGCAAAATTAATTTATAGTGGTGTAATGTGATTCCAGAAATGAGGTACACATCTTGCCTGTAATGGCTTTTGATTATCAATATCCATGTTTGTTTTTCAGAAAGAAATGGGAATGTGAGAAAGAGAGTGAAGTGGTTCAAATGTTGTTCATTTTGTTAATGATAAATAAAATGAAATTTTAAGTAACATGATGAAGGCTAAAAAGTATGTATAGTCATTATAGTTGGAGCTAATTTATACACATTCTAAAAGCCTCTTAAAGGACCTGAATAACATGAGAAGTAAAAAAATCATGTCCATGGTGTGTAGTTTATTCTTTATCTCAAAATTTGCAGTAGATTATGATTATCTCCACTTTCTGTGATAGAATATACAGTGAGTGGTTTCTTGCACTTAAAGCAAATAAATTTGAGTTGGTATTTACAGACATTTCCAGAAGGTTTTGTGTATGCCTTTAAAAGCGGAAGAAGGCAGGCAGGCAGGAAGGAAGGAAGGAAGGAAGGAAGGAAGGAAGGAAGGAAGGAAGGAAGGAAGGAAGGAAGGCTCTCCACTCAGTCTTTTAAGAATCAAACCTGCTGCTTCATGGCCACCTAATTTAAAAGATAGATGTGCATGTTTCTGACAGTAGACATGTACCATTATGCTGAGGCAGTGACACAATTCTTCACAGGTACTTCCCAGAGTGACAGGAACTGAAAACAATGGCTAGTGAAGAGCAGAATTCAACACCCACATGTCCAGTGAGTGCTATAGACACCAATAACTGCCTTGTTTGTGTTATTTATCTGCTTCTGTAAAAATCAGTCTGGGTTTAACAAAACAATTATCAAGATGTAGTCACCATCAGGAGAAGTTCCTGACAGTGAGACACACAAAAGTGACATGTCTGGACTGCTTAGGAGCTCATCTCTTGTCAGGCACCCTTCTTGTGTTGCTTGTGTCAATTCCATTTCACTTCTAGCTAGCTCAGGTGGTTTCTCAGGTAGCTGGGTTTTTTGAAGATTTTTCTCTCTAGAAACACTATTTCCTGCAGTTTATGGAGGCATGGGAGTCCAGCATGATGTGATGCCCTAGCAAGAGTCATGGAAGCTGAGTGCCATGCCTGTTGTCATGGCAGTGTCACAGTGCTCTAGGATCTCAAATCCTTCATACAATTTTACCTACTTATTAATTTTGTGAGAACCTTGAATTGAAAATATTGAAAATAAAATTCTTTACATCAAAGCTAATCTGCTCAGAGGGGAAGTAACAGCCACCCAGGAGCTGTTCCCACCAGTCACAATCAGCCAAGCTTCTCATGCCTGACTCTCCCCAGCACAAGCCCTGCCTCCACTTTGGAACAGCTCAGGATAATCTATGCTATGCATAGAGACAATATTTGCATGTGTGCTCCACTCTAAACTTCCACATGAAAAATGCGATCATCCTCTGGACTTCACTGGTAAAGATTTATTGACCACAAAAATGCAAACTAACAAGCATTGCTAATTTAATGACATAGTGACCAACTTCTTTGATAGGTGTTACTAGAAAATCTAACTAATACAGAAAGTTTTACTTTTAAAACATTCAGGTAAGTCAGATGCAAGAGAGAACCTCTAGATGTGCTGCCTTCAAACACTGTATCTGGATGGAGTAAAATGTTCTTTCCACTGAGGCTTATTAAAACAATCCCCTAAAATATACTGTTTTGACTAGCTACTAAAACTCATAATGGATTTTTTTATGATTAATTTTGTTAGCATGCTTGTGCAGCAAGAGGTGGAGAACAATGATTTTTCCAGAAGATACACATCAAGGATATCAGATCTGCCACTGTAGCAATGCCAACGTAGTTATTTTCTCCAACCTCAGAGCTTGCATCTTGCATAGGCATTTTTCATGACACTACCCAGATGGGACAGTGCTACCTAGTAGGGAGCTCCGCAAAATCTCTCCTTCCACCCCACCAGTGGTTTAGAAAACAAAGCAGTGATCAAAGGAAGGTTAAAAATTGTGTTTGAGAGCCACAGCTTCTTCTAACAGCTTGAAGACTTCTCTCACCACAGGAAGTAAGAGCTCATTTCATCACCCTGGTGCCACCTCAGACTCCAGTACAAAATGATTTATCAAAATTATCCCTGCCTCTGCCATCCCAACTCACAGGACACAAAAATCTGTAAGGGCAAAACCTGCCAAGCTCCACACTGTGCATGAAAGCCTGGCTGCATACACTCTTGTTTAAATAGGCTTCCAGACCTATTTGTGAGCACAGGTACCTCAGGGTGGTCCTGTACATCCCCCTGGAGCCACTAATGATGGAGCACAATTGCCATGAGCAGTGTTTCACCAGGGGGCTTGAAAGCCCCCCAGATGCAGCTGTCTTGCTCCTGGGAGCCGCTGACGTGGCTCTGCCCTGGGCAAAGTAAGCATGCCCTCAATAGGTTGCAGTGGGATTTTGGCCCTAAATCAATGAGTAGTTTTCTTGGCTTTATGAATAGTTTGTCTTTAGAAACCTGTATTCTCATGTGTCTTCTCTGAGCCATATTCTATCACAAAAGGAATGGCTTCTCACTGCCTTTCAATATGTGGATGTAGGGCAAGGTACAATACATTTGTGGAAAGTCCACAGATGCCCATGGAAGAAGCAATCTCTAGTTGCTATTAGAGTGGTGTCACTCAGTGGCAGGCCAGGATCTCTGAGCTCAGAAATAACCACAAATCCTGGTAGAAGAAGTTAAATACAGACAGGCCAATGTGAAGAGCTCCAGCCAGAAATTGCACCTGTGCACTTTTTAGGGCAATGGTGTGCATTAAACAGTCACTTTCATCTCCACAGCTAGCAGGTGTGTTGGCTGCAGTGTCCCCAAGTGGAGTCAAAACCCTTTGAAGTTCCTTTCTGTTGCAAGGCAGCTGCAGCAAAGCACAGCTTAAAGCCCAAGCCTACTTGAACTAGTCAGAGCTTATATCTGGTAACACTAGTTCCAGGTGGCCCACAGTGGGGATTTCAGGTTTTGCCCTGCTTGCATGGCAAGAAAAATAGTGGAGCTGGCACTGGATACACATAACAGGTACAACAGGATAACTAACCCATCATAAACAATCCATGTTTAAAAACTCACTGAAGACTAAAAGATGTTGCAGGTTTTATTGCAAAAGAGTTAAACATAATGGCCAAGTCAAGTTAAAGATTCTGTGTCTGCCTTGTCACTAGCTGGGGTTTCCTAAAAGAGTAGTGAGTATATATGTTCATGTCCTGCATGGAACAATCTTGGCATCACAGCAGTAACGACAATGCCTGTGTTAGGAAGAGAGAATGAATCCAGGGTTACTCAAGTCATGAAGGGGATCTCAAGGGCTATTGCAAAGAGCTAAATCCAAAGAAAAGAGATCCTCCTTCCAAGTGCAAAAATGTCCAAAACTAGGTCAGGAAGAGCCAGCCCCAGCCTAATATCAATTGCATCCCCTAACCTAGACTAACCTCTAAGTCTTCCTTTCAAGTCATCCACTTTACTCCCTCAGGACTCAGGGTTTGGGTTTATAACTGCTATTTTCTACATCAGATATAAAATGCAAATGTATTGGAAAGCAGAAGAAAGTTTGAAACTGACCCAGAAGGAGGCTAGAAAAATGGAGACCTCTTTGTATCTGTCTGATGAAAGGGAAAGGAATCAGTAATGCTGAATGTAGGCTTAGTAGATAAACACTGTGTTAAATAAGCATATCCATTCTTAGCCCCTAAGCTAGCAGAGCGCAGAAGCAAATGCAAAATCAGAAATATTTGAATAGTCCTGTTTATTTCAATAGAATTACTCCCATGCTTAAAGTTATGCATATGTTTAAATGCTCTGTTGTAGTCCAGTCTTAAAAAGCAGACATTTTTTCATGCCCTGAAAGTTGTTTATAATTTTAGCATCCAGGGATATTCCAGGGGTAAGTATTAGCTTTGTGATCATTACAAATCAGAAACTGAATAGTATTGCAGGGGTAAGGTGGGTCACCCATTGCATGAGGTAAAGGCATTGAGATTGTAATTCCTAAACTATGCTGTCCTGACTCTTTGAAGTTTGCTTTACTTGATTAACATAAATACTCCTTTCTACCCATAATGTAAAAAAATAGTTGCACCATGAATAATTTTGTTTACATTTCCTTTAAATACTTATACCAATAACTGACAGCTAAACCCACAAAGCAGTTCTCCCAAGACACTAGGAAATGAGATCCACATTCTTGCCTAAAAGCCATTTTAGGTTATGGCAGGCTAGAAGTGCTGTCTGCAGTTCCAAGTGAGCACAACAATTCCTGTCCAAAGCCTTGTCAGCCCTTGCATGTCTAATCATCTACTGGTTGACACACCTGTATGGTGTGCAGAACTTCTTGTTTCATGGCATGCCTGGTACCTATACTGAAATAAGGACAATTTTTAGTTGGTTGAGGTCTTGCAACAGAAAATTCACAAGATTTGTTGTAATCACTAAGATTTCTTTTATATTTATTTACAAAGCCCTAATAATCTGGGGTGGGCAACAAAAAGCTGGCAAGTTGTAATATCAGTTTACTAGGGCCTGAATAGAAGCTTTGAACATCAGCCCAAAAAACCTGAAAGTTTATAATGGGCTGCTGCAAGCCAAAGTGTTTGATAGGATGAGTTCCCTAGCCACAATGCTTGAAAACTCCGCAGCATACTGAGCACAAAGAGCCAAATCTCCTTTCCTCTTTGGAGGTTGCTCTCCAGGATTTACCCTGACACTTGCTGAACAGACTGCATGAAAGAGATGTCTTGCCTTGTTCTGCTGGTTATCATTCTTGCTTTTTTCCCCTCAGAACGATTTCAGCAAAGACCGTAAGCTTGTGACAGAGTGAATTTGTGATCTTATCCAATCATCTGGGCTGTTTGCAAAACTTCAGTAGGTGGCAGCGTTTTGTTGATAAATGTTTTGTTATCCAACTGATCTCATTTAGTGCAACTGTTGCAATATTAATAAACTGAACTTATGATTGCATTTGCCAGGACTGAAAATATTGCTATCCTATCTGGCATTTGCTCTTATCTGAACTGACAACAACATCCATTGTATTTATAAAAGCGGAAAGTCTCTGTGTTTGTATTTGTTAGGGGCAGAGGGGAAAGAGAAAACAAGGGGAGAAACAAAGGCAGATTAAGATTAAAACACTAAGGTTGTTGGCCATCTGTGATTGTAATAGATGAGCACTGGCATTTCTGTTAAATTGTCAGTGCTGGAGAATATGTGTCTCAAAAGAATGGTTAGTAAGTTATTCTCTCATCTCTAGCTCACCAGTTCATATCAAGCCAATCTTGACAGCATCTGTAAGCTGTTACTACTTGGTAACAGTTTGGTGATCTACAGTCAATTCCTACTGGATAGAAGAGCGTATCAGGAAAAGATATCGTCACAACTGCTATTTGAGAAACTCAGATTATAAAAGACATCAAGATTCAGCCCAAGAAAGAGTCCAGTAAGGGTGAAGAGGGCAAGTGCTGCTTTAGAGTCCTGTTAGAAAAAAAACATTGAACTTAATTCATCAATACAGCCCCTGTATGTATGTGTAAATATACATATATATATATATATATACACATATATACATACACACATTCATATAATTACTAGGCCTTAATAGAGATAGCTAATTATTTTTATAGTAAAGTTTCTATTTAATGTGTCCCCAGTTTTGCCTGTAATGGAAATAGTTTCTTTCTTAGTCCAAAGTCCTATGCACTGTTCTAAACACAAACAACAATTTGCACAGAAGAGGACTGTCCTCACAGTCACCCAGCTAACATGCAGTTACTTGAGGTTAAAAAAGAAAAATTAAAGTCTCTGATTCAGTTGAACTCCCAGAAAAGAAGATCAAAGTCATTGGTTTTATTACAGGCCCTTCAGATTAAAACTGACTTAAATATACCAGGCTTTGGGCTAAATCCCACGACCATTAAGATCTATCATGAAAGTGCCATAGACTTAACGAGAAATTGGATTGGGCCTGCTAAGGAACACATTTGGACTAATACAAATCCTCCATAAATTAGATATAATAAATAGAGAAAAAGTGCCAAAAGAGACCTTATGACTACGTTTGCATATATGGACATAATTTTTATTATTCAGGAAATTCTTTAAGATTGAGCAATCAAGAAGGGAAAGACAGAATCAATGTTGCCAAATATCAAGGTGATTTAGACCTTGCAGAGGAAATTGCATAAAGATTAAAAGGTCTTTCAGCCTTATGAATGAAAGAGAATTGGAAAGAAGAAAGAGACAGCTATGCTATGATAATGGCACTGAGATCAAACATCATTGAGATATGGCTCAAAGCCTACAATAAATACCTGCTCTCAACTTTCAATACAGAATCCAGTGTTGATCCTAGGGGCAAAAGTACAAATGACATGGGACTAAGGTGTCAGAATAAAATTACACAAATAAAGCAGAAGCACACTCTGCTAGCATTAATAGCAGATGTTTTTGACAGTTTTGCTTCCCACCATGAATTCATGGGCAGAGTCCAAGAAGTCCTTACTCATCCCAGATCATAGTCATTAGACCTATTCCACAACTGGCACTCAAAAAGTTATAATGGTTTTAAATATTCACACCAGCTCTGGAGTGACAGTGAATGGCAGCTCCTTCAGTTATAAAAGGAAAATATAAACTGGACAACTGAAAGGACTGCAAGGAGTTTAACTGTCGTGTTCGACAGATGCTAAGTATCTGAAATCAGACAGACTCATCCTTCCCATCTGTGAGGGAAGGGAAATGCCAGACCACCACTGGAACAAGGATACCCACCGACATAGAAGATGAAGATGTTTAGAACTGAATGATTGCATCTTGAGGTCTCTGAAACCAAAGGTGAACTAGATTTACAAAGTGGTCAGAATCTTACCCCAAGCAGTTCACTGCAAGATGATGAATTTGTTCCTTGTAACAGGCACCTGATGCCAGGATTCCAGTGTGAACTCATGTTTTAATACCAATCAAGATTTAGCCCAAGAAGAGCAGAGACTTCCAAGAGACATCTGACAGCACCTAATCAAAGGAGGGTTGGAACTGTGCCTGAGATGTAGGCCGAAATAAGTACGGCCACTCCATATCATGCTTTGGATAGCTGTGGTGGTGCCAGCCTCCATCAGCCACTCACTAAGGTTCTCAACACCCATCTTTGTGATTTCACTTAAACTCCCCACCACAGTCACAAAATTGCATTCGTCTCTGTCTTCAAATCTGACCTTAAAAATACTTCCCTTCAAATGAAGCTCAGCAGCCCTTTGACACTGTTGCCTATAGTCACGTCCATCATCTGGTAGAAGGTGGGAAGTGGGAGTGGAGGAAAGGTAACATTCACATCACTTAATTTTAAGCATCCAACTTCAATTCATCATGTTAGAAATCTGATTTCTCTGTTTAATCTGTAAAGACAGACAGGATCCTTTGAGGGATGATTAGGGATTCTCTGAACTGCCCCCACAGGAGCCTGACAGCAAGGTCTAGCAATGCAGCTGTTATTAGCACGTTGGCAGAGAGCACACAGTACAGTTAACTCTCTTAAGTCAAATTCAGTGAATGTTCCCCCATTAACCCTTTGCATCTCTCATCTGTCAGTATTTGCTTGTACTTCAAGGATAAGCGCGTTGGGACAAGCAGTATATTTCTGTCCTGTATCTGTTCAGCATCCATCCCCCTTGGGTTGTTTAGCCTGGAGAAAAGGAGGATTCAGGGAGATCTTATTGCTCTCTTCAACTACTTGAAAAGATGTTGTATCAAAATGGGTGTCGGTCTCTTCTCCCAGGTCACAAATGACAGGACAAGAAGTGGCCTCAAGTAGTCCCAGGGTGGGTTTAGATTGGATATTAGGAAAAGTTTCTTCATGGAATGGGCTGTCAACATTGGAACAGGCTGCCCAGCAGAGGAAGTTGAGTCATCATCCCTGGAGGTATTTAAAGGACATGTAGCTGTGGTGCTTAGGGACATGGTTTAGTGGCAGACTTGGGTTAATGGTTGGACTCGATCTTACAGGCCTTTTTCAACCAAAATGATTCTATGATTCTATTGCAAATTAGACCATGCCAAGAGGTAAGGAGGTGTGTGCCAGATTCCAAACTACCTCCCTCACACCTAGCCCTGGGAGTGCATCTTCTCACAAGGCACAGGGGCACATAAGTTCTCTGCCACCAGTAACTGACTGTTCTGTTACCCTGACTGCTCCTGAACCATCAGCATTGTGATACCTCAGATGGTAATAAGTAACAGTAAGCCAGGGCAGAAGTAGGACTCTTAACTGTTGGCACACCTGTGTTTTATGACTGGGTTAACAAGATTCAGCCTTCTCCTGCTGTGGCACCCATAGTCTGTGAGGAAAGACGGTGTGGCTGTAGCATTAACTGTAAAGGAATATATACAGGGAAAAACTATAATCTAAGATAAGAAAGGACTTGGTAGCTGCTGAGCCAGAATTAATGAGGAAATGCAAAGCTGCAGACACATCAGCATAGAGTCAAGAAAGCTAAAACATATAGAAGTGAAACTCAAATCAAAGTAATTTAAATATATGATGTAAGCATACATTGTATTCAAAGGAATATAAAACTAGAAATTTCTAAAATCATGAAGCAGCCCAGGGATGGAAAAGATGTAATGATGTTAATAATGATGGAATATGCAATAAGACGTTTGGATTCCCAATCTGCAAGGCATTTAGGCCTGTGATTGTTTCTGTTGAAATAAATGGAAGTTTCTGTTCAAGTGCCTTTTTTCTATTGAATTTCTCATCCTCATGATATAAGGATGAAGGTGATCAGTTGAAGCTGAGGTTAAGTAGGTGGACCGTTAACCAGCCTAGTTCAAGAGTTTCTTATTGCACAGACAGACTATAGGTGCTGTGAAAAGTGATTTCTTCATGAAGGCACTTGGATGACCACGGGTATTTATTTGCCTGTATTAGCTGGAGAGTAACTAAGCAGCATCAGCACTTTGAGATTGAAGCACTTTCTATCTGCAATATGTAGTGTGTGAACACAGGTGTTAGTGTGTACGCGGGCTTTAGAGAAAAATGGTACTTAGACAGGAAAACTTTGCCCTGAGTGAGGAAGAACACAGTATCCATCGATGGCCACTAAAAAATGTGCCAGCCAGGTTAGATCTCTTCAAGGTGGAGGAACTTGGGCTGCTTAGTATGCCTTAGTGTAAAAATAAGATATAATCTGATTCAGGGCTTTTGCTAACCACAGCTTTAATCATAGCAGGATGAGAATACCAGTACTTGCTACATGCCACTTCTGCTGGAACCTGAGCACAGGTGTCTGTCAGCTGTCTTTCCCATGATCAACCTGAGAAACCTGGACTTCCCCTGTCTTGCACAAGAAGAAGAAGGTTGCCTCTGTTTTATTTCAATTGCACCTGTAAGAGTAAGCAGAGCATACAACAGGTGAGGCTGAGGCAGTGCCTAGCTACCTTGTTCAGTGTTCAAAGGCAGTCACTTGGAAGAAACCAACATGTAGTTTAGAAATAGAGGGCTAGACCTCAACTACAGCACCACAAAATCAGATTAACTTCATGGAAGCTGGAGTTATCACCCTCTCGCAGCCATGATGCCGTTCTGAGTATAGCCCATGATGCTGTAAGTACCCAAGCCATGTTCTCTCTCTGTATCAGTGTATGAATACTGAAAAGATTTTGCAAAGCTTCAAAATAACAGAAGGGCAATGAATGCTCGGTAGATAAGCAAAAAAAAAAAAGTCTTTTCCACTTAGTCTTCATTCTGAGATGTTTTACCCAGGTCATGAAGGACTAAACTAAAACTCATGCACATGTTAATTATGCAATGCCCTAAGGTGTGTGTCAACAATACGTACCTGACTAATCTCTTGAAAAGGAATGGACATTGAAGAAAGCTGTGTGGCTCAGAGAGAGAAATGCAAATGCAGATCGACCCTGTAATGAAAAACCTCCTTATTAAACTGTTTTATCTTGGAGCAGTCCTTCTTTTCAGAACACATCCAAGCAGAGATAAAGGCATCTTACCGTAGTCATTAAACTGTGCATGGTTTGATTCAATCAGACTCAGATCATTTGCATATGGATCAGTTTAATCTAGTTCTTCCTGTCTCACACCTATTGTTAATCATGCCTAGACTCCCTCCCCGCTTACTGATACCCATTTCCCCTCCTCCTCCATTCCTTTGATTCAAGTAGATAAATGAACAGGCATAAGGACATCAACATCTTTCTGAGTGATCATCTGCCTTGTATGCTCAGAATGTCCCATGTTTTGCTGATTATGTCCTGGTTGGCATCCCGTATGTTCTTGATAGTCCCTGTCTTTGCTGATTTAGGAAGACTGGGAAGACAGAAGAATATTGACTCAGGCTGTAAGGCCCAGCTTAGGTTTACCTCTAGCCTCAAATTAAGTGAGATTTGTGTTCTCAACTTGTTCAGCATCATTAGAAAGTATCTCTCCAAGTAGCATGTTAAACTTAACAAAGCAAATCCTTTTCTTTCAGGAGTTGAGTATTATTTCTGCATTTAGCCAGCAGTGGTGATAGCTGTTTTTAAATAATCAATCTAGAGTGATGGGGTAACCTCTTATTTTGTAGATATTTTTATGTATCAGAGGCAATACTGTTTGGGTCTTTTTATAGCAATGCTAAAGCTCTGTAAGACTTTCCCTCTGAATGACTGAGTTTTTGCTGCTTTTTCAGAGAATAATTACAAGCACAGGTTGAATGACTCTGCCCCAGATATATTGCCATGAATCCCAAACCCTAGCTTTGTTTTTTATTGTAGGGTTTTCATTTCATTGTTCAGGATATTCTGTCCAGCCACATCACAGTTATGGCCTTGGGGAGGTAAAAGGCTTTATGATTGTGCGAGGAATGTGAAAGCAACAGATTGGGCAGTTTACACAAAATGTCTAGCATGGTGATTTTTCCACTCAAGGCTGATGCTGTACAAACCTGTGGAGGAGATATTCATACACCCATATTAAAAACAGGATTTTTATTTTCAGTTTTTTGTTGTATTCGGTCCATAGCTTTTCTATAAATTCAGCTGCAGTTAGAATAATATCCTCTAAAAAATGAAGGTCAGGCTCCCAGGAGGAGCTGCCTTTCAGCATCATAGGGAGGGGATTTTTTTTTGGTGTATGGACAGTCATATAAGCGCAGTTGGACCCATCATTCATTCAGCCATCATCACACAGAGTGACCCCCATATTTCTTTCGTAGTGATGGTGACCTGGGTGAATCCCCCCCAGCCAGGAAGGGATTTTGTCATAGACAGAATGTCTGTGTAAACAGTGCAGGTGCTGAGGGAAAGGATGGGGGACTGTACCCAGATTCCATGTTCTCCAGTATAACTCCTCAGGGGTTTTGTATGTATTGTGATTAAGATTCGTTTGACCACAGTAATACATCCCTGATGGCCCTCCCATTCTGTGCTGCAAGGGAATGTATGGGCCAGAGATCTCAGCAAAATGGAACAGCTGTAGACAGCTAATAGAGATTAAATCATACACGTCTCATGCATTAATATTCAAATTAATTTCTGCTGATTATATTTCAGTTTAGGGTGATGCATTATTTATATTGGAAGTCCTTTTATAGTATCATGTGAGTAAGGAAGTCACGGCTTGTGAGGTGAAGAAGATGAGCTCTCCTTAGTCTCTGTTGTGTCTTCATAGCATTTAGCACGTGGGGCTGTGAGATCACTGAGCACCCGTAATTCCAGGCAATATGAGACACAAGACTTAATCTCTGATAGCTTCTTCCACAGGACATGGAGAAATTCATTAACTCTGCCTGCTTTTTTGGAAACAGGAAGGAATTGAAAATTCATGCTAAAAATATTAACAGAATAATTTTAAACCTCGGGGAGGGGTGGGAAGGTTGTACTTAGGTTTAGTTTCTGGGAAGGACTAAGGACCAGATCAGCAGGATTTTAGACAAAAAAAATTTGATGCTACTCTCCCTGTTAAAATTTTGTCCCTGAAACTACAACATCCTGACATTTTTTCCCTTGTCTGAAGCACAAGAAAAATTCCTTTTACAGAATTTGAGGATTTCAGCTGGCTGAATGAAATGATTCACTGTGAGCAAGAATGTAAAGATGACTGTGGCTTCACTAAACCCTTTTCTGCTGCTAAGGTGGCAATTTTAGATTCCTTGTCATGACACATAAATGAAAACAGCTTTGGAAAGCATGCACTGAAAGAGGCTGATCTAAGGTTTAAGTACCTTCAGAACCATATTTGCTAATCTGGAGTAATTGATTTTTCTCAGTCTTCAGGTTCCTTTTAATTTAATTTCTTTTCACTGTGCAGTTTTTTAGGGAGGAGAGGTGAGGGGAGCAGTTGAAGTGAATTTCCATCTCTGGCACCATATTAACAAAGCAATATTCCTACACTGGCCTCCATCCCTGGAGCTAGTGGACTGCCTGGGAGCAGTAGGATGCTGTCCCATTGTGAGGATGGTGTGGGACAGAAAAGTCGCATTTAGGAGTGCCAGGGAGCTTCACGGGTATTTGCTAAAAAGAAAGGAAGGCCAAGAATGCAGTACCATGATTTTGCTTCAGATGGGTACAGACTCACTTGGGCACCTTTCCCTTCTTGTCTGTCCCGAGCCTGCTTTTTGATATACGGGCCTCCTTCCCCGGCTTCCCAGACAGCTGAAGGTCTCATCCAGCTCCATGGAATAGAGTCTATTTTTTCATCCCATGTGCTGTCAGGACACTAACAACAGGCACAGCAGTGGGACTGGTCACTCTTTGTACTCCATTGTTGTGTCCAGGGTCACATCAGCTGCTGGGACTAGGCTGCTCCAAGGTCCCGGGACTCAGCCTGCTCAAGGTAAATGACATGTCAGGGCAATCATTGCACAGGAGGAGCAGAACAAGACAGGTTCAAAAAAAACCCAGCTGGTTAGCTAAAGTGGACCATAGTTTTACAGTTATGTCAAAAGAAAATGTCTCTGGTACCCCTTCATACTCCAGCAAATTCATAGCTTTTCCTCAGAAAGTGCAGGACTATTTGATAAACTGCAGCTTGTGTACTGCAGACACAGGAGAGCAAGTGAGTGGAGCTGGACTTGGGAAAAGTGAGGCAATATTAATATCACTTCTATATCTTGCAGCTGCCATCTGTACATGAATAATAGCCATTAGCATGGAGTACTCACAATCACCTTTGCTTTTGTGCATGTTAAATTAATCATTCGTATGTGCAGGAAGAGAAAAACTAAGCATAAATGTTCAGCCTGCAAATAAGCAGGGATTACGTAAGAAATTCTTGTGCTATTCTTTCCTTTTTTTTTTTTTTTTTTTTTTTTTTTTTTTTTTTTTTTTTTTTTTTTTTTTTTTTTTTNTTTTTTTGGTTGTTGTTGTTGTTCTTTTTTATTCCTGCTAGATGCTCTGTGTTCCTAGAAAGTCTGAGAATCCATTCTTCCTAATGGACTTCCTGCTAGAGCTAAAATATGTCAAGATTGGGGTATTTTTCTGCCACAGAAGTACCTTGAGACCAGAATGCCATAATATGTCATGATAGAAATGTTTACAGGCATACGTCTTAAAAAAGTCCATCACTTCCGACAAACACTGCAAGCTCAGTTTCCTCGCCAATGAAAATTTACAAGCAAATCCAAGCAAATTAATTTATTTCTGTGTATGAGTGCTCAGAGAAAACTTTATTTAACTTACTACAACTATATGTATAGAGTGGCATTGAACTGAAGAAGATCTCTTTCAATGTTATCTGCTATATAACAATTAACTAAGGGAGTCTGAATCTCATTACTGAATGGACAGCCTTTGTAATCATTGTTCACTAAACACACATTAAATGGTTTGAAGATAATAATCATCCTTCCTACTCTTACCTTTTCAGAGGTACCACTGTGCTTTGCATTTAACATGTCAGGCCACTGACGTGTTAAATACCTGCAATTCAAGGACAATTCTATTTAGTCTGTCTTAATTCTTAGGTCATTGCTACTGTATCACAGCAGTTTATAGAAGTATAGCTTAGTGATAGGACCATCCTTTTTCTTCTTATTGCTTCAGTATATAGGTGCTGGACATTGGTTTCAGGGCAGACTCTCTGGGTTTATTATAGGAAGAATATTTAGCTCTATATTTGCCATTCTCCTCTGAGGCTTGCTCTCATCCCATTTATGTTAGAAAGTCAGTCCTGGAGATAAAGGGTTGTGACAGAGTAACCTGAGTTTCTTATAGCCAGGAGCCTTCCTGCTGGCCTGTGTTTGGCTGTGGACAGGGCAGTGGAGAGAGCCCCACTGCCCTGCAAGGAACAGGGGCCAGCCAGAGCAGCCTGTGTGAGGGGGTGGTCTGGACACAGGGCAGCAGACTGCCACATCACAGAATCACAGTCAAAGAATTGCAGAATGGGTTGGATTGGGTTGGAAGGGACCACAGTGGGTCATCTAGTCCAACCTCCCTGCTTAAGCAGGGTCATTCCAAAGCACATGGCACAGCATTGTGTCCAGACAGTTCTTGAGTACCTCCTGTGGAGAAGACTCCACAGCCTCTCTGGACAATGCTTTTCCCAAAGCACCCCAGGATGCCATTGGCCTTCTTGGCCACCAGGACACACTGCTGGCTCATGGACAGCTTGTTGTCCACCAGGACCCCCAGCTCCTTCTCTGCACATCTGCTCCCCAGCAGGTCAGTCCCCAGCCTGTGCTGGTCCCTGGGGATTGACCTGCTTGTTCTTCCCCAGGGGCAGGATCCTGCACTTGCCTTTGCTGAACTTCAGACAGTTCTCTGCCCCTCTCTCCAGCCTGTCAAGGTCCTTCTGAAGGGCTGCACAGCCCTCTGGGGTGTCGACCACTCCTCCCAGCTTTGTGTCATCAGCAAACTTGCTGAGCAGGCACTCTGTGGCTTCTCACAAGTCATTGATGAATAACTTCAATATTGGGCCCAGTATTGGACCTTGGGGGACACCTCTAGTGACAGGCCTCCTACTAGACCCCATGCCAATGATCACAGAATCACAGAATCACTAGGCTGGAAGAGACCTCCAAGATCATTGAGTCCAACCCAACCCTAATACTTCAAGTAAACCATGGCACCGAGTGCCACATCCAGTCTTGTCTTAAACACAGAGATAGTGAATCCACCACCTCCCCAGGCAGACCCTTCCAATACTTTAAAATTATGAAGTCCATTCCAGTTGTGAAAAATGTGCAGCTACCTCTGCAGAAATAGTCACTTTTTCAGAGCTGGTATAATCAAATGCTGTTAGGTTTTTTTCAGAAGGACATCCTAGCTAATCAACAAATTAGGAACATAAGAACTCTGATTAAAGATGAGGGCAATACCATTAAATAAAAAAGGTATGGAAAGGCTCTTTTTCCTCACTGAGCCCATTTCTTGAAGTAATGGATGGGGGCATTATGTAAAGCACTTCACAAATTGATCCAGTACACAGCAGTTTGGTTTTTCCCACAAATTGGTCTTTACAAGTCCTATCATACTAAAAAATATATGTTCTAACTCTGGTTTAGATTCATATTCGTGCAAAACAGACACAATGTGTTTGATACCTTTCGCTTGCTAATCAGAAATCACATCACATACTCATAGTAACTGTGCATAGGTAACCGCTAGTGCACAGAGGCTTTTCTTCCCATGTCATTTGTAACCAAAAATCTCTTATGTAATAAATTTTCTCTGTTACTTTTTGCACTCTAAATGGCACCCTGTTTGCTTCTGCCAGACCGCCAAAGCTTCTTCTATGCTATCATCTAACCTTATCTTTGTTCACAATGCCCCTCAGCCTCATATTAGCAACAAAATACATTAGCACACCTTAACTTTTTGTCTCAAGGTCATTAGTGAAAATAAGACTGATCCCCAAATCTCATTCTTCCTCCTGTCAAAAGTCATGGCCTATGGCACTTAAAAAAGGAAAACAATTATGATGTCTTTGGTGAGGGAGATAAGCCCATCCTACCTGAGAGCAGATATCCTCTTCCAGGTCAGTTAAATGAGAAGCCATGGTTTTGCACCTAAGTTCCAACTATGAAATCTATTCCTTATGTCTCTCAGCGTCTTGATGTGCTGAACCCATGAACAAAAGAGGAGACTGGCCACAGCACATCAGGCAAATCTTGTAATCCTCAGAGTGCCTTCTTGTTTTGGAGCTGTAAATGAATGTAATCATGCTTGTTCATGTGCATAAATGTGCTGCAGAAAAATAAGGGAAGCATTCTGGGCTACACAGGGTACATTTCACTGGCCAGTGGTTTCTAGTGTGTGTATCTGAAATTGCAGTGGATAAGGAACTGTTTGTCCTACTAGTGTCCACACTTGCTTCTCAAGCTTTTTGAAGAGTGAGCTTTTTTTTGAAAATCATAGATAGGGCTCCATGCCCTTGTGCAGCTTCAAGTTTTTGCTTGCAAATTGATATTTTTCAGGTTACATCTGTAACTGCATTATGCTTTAGGAACATAATATAAGAGGGAATAAAACATGACTTTTGTAGACTCAAGATTATTAATATGCACCCACACTCAACCAACTTCAGTATGTGGAGACATCCATTAACAAATTGATTTGTAATCTAAAGGAATTATTTCAAATGATGAGTGTCAAGAGGTTTTGTTTAACACAGACGTTAAATACCACAGGCATGTTATGAGTTTATTCAAGCCTTGGAAGCAGTATCTCAGAGCTGTTGTCCCACCAGGAATACCTTCATTGCATGAAACACCTAACACGGGGCATATTTAAAGAACACTCTGTCTTCATTATATAATAAAGTCTGCGTTTTTTTGTTATTGGGGTTTTTTTTTGTGTTTGTTTGTTTGTTTGTTTGTTTGTTTTTTTAATCCTCAGCTTTTCTTCTATAAATGCAGAAATGTGTCTCATATCAAATCAAGGGTTTTCTGGGCTGGAGTTTTTGTGTAGTGGGTGTAAATAGCTCCTATTTTTTTCTGAAAAGCTGTCTCTTATTGACTTCTCTGTGCACTTTTCTGCAATTCTATCCCAGCACAAGCTAGCCAAGGTCAGACAAGGTCAACTGTTGAAGGAACAGCCTTTAAGCTAAACTTGCCCAGTAGAGAAAGCTGTACTGCTAATTCTAGATGGGATAGACCTTTTTTGACTTAGTACTGATAGAGCAAGTGAGTCAGGGCAGTGAGAAAAGTCAATGAACTTAGAGGACTCAGAATATTTGGAAAACAAGGGAGGTTTGATAACTCGTGGCAATAAAAAAGCCCTGGGTGTGTAGAGGGGGCAGTGATGATTTAGTGTGAGCAATTACATTCTCCCTGCCCCATGATCCCAGCAATGCTGCACAGCTCATAACCACTCATGAGTCACTACGCCCATTCCAGTGCATTTGCTTTTCCAGCAAAACTCCCAGGTCTGTCCTGAAATTGCTGTGTAGCAATGCAGAGAACTGTGAGTACAGTTGTCACATACCACATGTGCAGCTATGCCCCAGCAACAGATAACATGATCTCTGCATGTTCCCTCCAGCCTGTCAGCACTCAAACACCATTTGTGCTGGTATGGGGTGAAAAGTAATAACAAAATGTGGGATGTTATGAGAAACACATTAGCCCTTCTATGTTGAAAGTCTAATACAATATGGATTTTAAATTATAAAAACATTCCATCATGTATATACAGTCTCTCTTTCTCTCTACTTCTGCTGCTGCTGTTATTCAGTTTAGTCTAAATCATGAAAATCTGAAATCATATTCTTGTTTACTGCTGCCTTCTCCTCCCCCTCCCCATTTTTCTCTCTAAGCTGCTTGAAAACATTCAGTTACCCAGCCCTGGAGGTGAAACTACTCAGAGAACTTCAAGGTTATGAAATGCAAAAGCTTGGCTTTTATTTGTTTCACAGTCAGTGAAAGCAGTGCACAGGATGAAAACCTCTGTTGTGCAGCTCTGCTAACACATAAAGGAAGCTTTAATTGACTTTAAAATGCAAGCGTATTTTTACATAATTAGGAAAAACAAAAACCCCCACAACAATGTTGAACAAATAGTGGGGGTTTTTTATATAAATACAGTAGAAAGTTTAAAAAAGAAAAGGCAAAGAAAACACTCAATGGCCATAGCAGATTAAAAACATTCAGGGTGTTACTGCTATGTTTGATAGAAAAGCAAAACCATGGGTGAGAATTAAGTACTCACTGCAGAGAGGGAGAAACATTTGAAGTTATCAAAGAGAAAAGTCTTGATGTCTAAAAGAAAGAGGAATCTTGGGATAAAGGATGGTTAAAGCTTTTACTGTGGAATGATCTGAATTTTGAAAAGTCACCCAAAAGAGGTAGAGAACAAACCAGGAAGTTCAAGAGCTAATAGCTGAAAAAAACCCCAT